>ONZK01000827.1:13006-78634 GCA_900322385.1 Pharnaceum exiguum | reverse complement strand
CACTGGTGTGCTCTTGTCTTGCTAGGGGGGGGGGGGGACAAATATCTTTCGTGCGAAGCTCTTAGTAGTGGATTTACTGCTCATTTGTTTTTTTTTCTGTTCATAACATGGGTGTCCATGCTTTGCTTAACTAATCCCATGGGCCTTGAAGTTAATGAACGGTAAAACCTCCCGTGGCTCTGTGGGGACTCGAACTTGGGACCACTGGATCCTTTACCCACTTAGGGTTATTTGTTTGAAAAGTTGCGTATATAATCATGAGAAATTTGAAGTTTCTAATCATTCTTAGATGAGCTCTTGCAGATGGCCTCACTTTTGCATAGTTCTCGTTTCTTGCACCATGTGTTTACTGACTGACCTTCACTTTTTATGTGAATGTAGATGTCCTACTTGGAAGAATGGTCCTACTTAGATCAAGAGCACTCCAGTTCTTTGCAGAATGCTACTGAGGCTCTTATGGCTAGCACGCTTCGCCTACCAGTCGTTGGAGGAGTAACTGTACGTGAGAGAATTATTTTGTACTATGTTTATATTACTGCAACAAACACTTTGTACAGTTGTATTGATCTTGTTTTTTCACACCTCCCTCTCCTACATAGGCTGATATCCAGAGTGTGAAGGAAGCAGTTGGTTCAGCTGTTGATGTGATGCAGTCCATGGCAATTTCTATATACTCCCTTTCGACCAAGGTATCATTTAGCCTTTTACTTTACAGTTAATAACTTCAAAATTATGCCAAGCAATCTGTAATTTTAGCAGCTGCAATAATTATTAAATCATTCTGATGAACCCCTCTCCTGTAAAAGGGTTTCTTGTTAATAACGATAGATAGATAGATAAAAAGTTAGGCTCCATTCTCCGTGACTTACCTTGCCGGGTTTTCAAGTCAGCTCAAGAGTTTTTTCAACAACTGATAACTAGTACTAGTATTCAGGTTAGTTTGAGGAGTTCTCAATATAGTTCCGTTCTAAACAACAGAGCCTCGGTAGAACGGGGCCTTAAATCTTACTAGAAGTAGTACTTAGATTTTATTTAGGGGAACAGACAAATTAAAACTACACTTATTATTGTTCTGGGCATGATGGGTGGTTATGCTTCCTCAGTTCCCAACATATGCTTTAGCTTTTCAGATTGTCCACAAAAAAACTGCTGCTTCCCTTTCTGAGGTCACAGAGTCGAAAAGTCAATCACATTAATTATGTCGCCAAAGACCCAAATTTACCGTTGTAGTTGGCGCTTACTGTGCTCCATACTGCATTGAACTTGACATTACATCGACATAAAAGAAATTGCCCCAAGTGTTGTACTTTTTTTTTTCTTCTTCTTTTTTGCCCTTGAGTAGTTGATAGCTACATACTAATTCTTTTTGGTATTGCGAAAATAAACTCAAATATTTAGCATCTATATTGCGGAGGAGTTGATCCAGGGTGACCATATGGTTGACGAATACAGTTTTTCCAATATGGGGACAAGGTCTTAAAACTTACAGGTTGCATCTTAGTGTGTTAACAAACAATGAGCTCATCAATTCATAGAAATCCAAGGGGACCATTAAGAGCCTAATCCATAGGATCCATGGAAAATGACAATTGATCTCGATTTTTCTCATTTGTTCTGCATTTTCCCGACCTAATCTTATTTCATTGAGATGATGAAATTTGCTACCGTGTGAATCTTTGAGATGATGATAAGATAAACAACTTATGAAATAGTGAAATGACTCGTTGACTTCCTTTTCTTTAAAGCCGTATAAGATATGTTTCAGCCTATCTCTTGTGAGATGATATCTGAAGCTGATAGAGTGGAAAATATCAAGCCACTAAAACCAGAATAGTTGTAGCAATACTTTTTTCTTTATTTTTTTTCTGAAAAATTTCTTAAATGCATGAAATTCTGCTATACTGGTTCTACTTCTTACAAACTAAAACGAAGTTTGCTTTGCTTTACAGGTGGAAGAAGTAAATTCCTTGATGGCTGAACTTTCTAGTATAGCTGCCAGGGAACGGGCACTGCTGGAACAAAGTAGAGAAGTATTATCCATGTTAGCAACCATGCAGGTTAGTATTTAGGACATCTTCCTCGATGTAGATACATAATTGTTGTTGTTTATGCTGTGTTATTAGTTATTACTTATCTCTCCCCCCCACCCCCACCCACACACACCCCAAAAAAAAGAGGAGAGCTTTTCTGTTGCTGAAATTGTTAGCTTATTTATCATCCGGATCTTTTCTTCGTTGGGAAACAGGTCACACATTGTAGCCTGAGGACGCACACGTTACAGCTTAATAGTGCTCACCCTCACCAATAGCCTGACAACACGTCTGTAAAGCTAATCCTGGATTGACAATCTATGTCCAAAAGATCACTAACAAACACACAAACGAGTTTTCTCAATGGTAGATGGAGGCAGCGGCGAGATGTAATAAGAAGCGACGGCCGGATGATCTAATTTCGCTAATTGGCAAATTTTTTTGGTCTACTGATTTGTGTGACGTGTTGTTTATCTGTACGGAAGGCAAATTCATGTATGTGTGTATATAGTGAAATTCCTCTCACTAAATAGTCAGTAGGCTCTTCTGTTTATTCACTGGAAGAGGAGTAGATGTATGTAAATAGAGAAATTCTCTCACTAAATAGTTGCTAGGGTTGGCATCTATGCCATTTTCTATGCTAAGCCTTCATTTTGGCATTTGATCTGAAGCAGACTTTCTACCACTGAATAGGAGATAGGTCTCTCCATCTGTCATTTTCTGTAAATTGCTGCCCTATACTGAAAGGTCTTCGAGTTTCTATTTTATGTCTTCTCAATTACAACGTAGTTCTATAGCAGCATACTGTTTAAGTTATCATTTTCGAGGCAGCATGGTGCTCCACCACTCAAAAACAGGTGGATAAGCGTGGCTGGCTAAGGTCGGACTGTGGTTATTGCTAAGTGATTTCACCCATAGTTATGGATGCGATTTCTAGAAAGAACCCTTCCTTTTTCTACCTAACATCTCGTTTTCCTCTTTCACCTACTTCGGAACTTTCAAAAGCTATGAAACCACCCCTAATCTTCAATCTTTTGCCACCACCAGTGAACTCAAAGAGTGCAAATGTAAGAGTAGATAACAATTTTTTATATATAAACGAACAGGGAACTGGAATACTGGATACAAGTCAAAATCAGAACATTTTTAATGCAGAAACAACTAGTGGACATAGTAGCCTAACACAAGTGACAACTTAGGAGGTAATAGTACAGAACTTATCGAAGTCAATAATAGGGAGGTGGTGGTGACTGTGCTTCAAGGCATGAAGGCGGTGGTGGAGGATAAAGCGGTTTAATGTGGTGTGTTGGAGTATTTCCTAGTGGAGCGGGAGGCCCCCTGTTAGGAGGCCTCACCCTCTTCATGCTCAAACTTAGCCTTGCAACTTCCTCCTTTAGTTCCTTATCAAGCTTCATATTATCATCCTTAAATGATGTTCGTGCTTTAGCCACGATGCACAATGCTAGCAACAGTAACAAGACAAAGTTTGCCGCTTTGGGTGATGCCATATTCATCGTTTATGAAGCCTGACAAGAAGGCAAAGAACAATGGGTTTTGGAGAAATGCTTAAATTGTCAATTGAAACCGAGTTATCCTTCAAAATATTCAAATATAAGGTGAACTTTGACAGCAAAAAAGGCGAAAAGAAGCAGCGTTAATACCATACCAGTACCACTGCCAGCAAGTCTTATTATAATTGTTTATACTGTCTGGAAAATTGCAGGAATGTTCGTCACTTTGACTTGTGGAGTCGTTACGTTATCCTCACGACAAGTACACAAAAGTACTCATGTCTTAAAATGTTCTTTACTGTTTCACTTTTTTGAGTCAATTATTTCATTATTTTAACCAATTAAATTAATTAATTTACATTTTTAATATTTTACAAAATATATACAGTATATCAAAGTAATTCCAAAATTTCGTCTAGTGAATATAATTGTTTTGACTAAATTCATACAACATTTTCATAATTTATGGTCAAAGTTTCAAAAAGTTAACAAAAACAAAAATCATAATGGAATAACCGGGAAAATCTTTGATTACATACATTAGCAGCTGTTTATAAGTATTATAACGTGGTTGCATAATAAGCGTGGGTTGGTCGATCTTTTATATGGTTCTTATTAGTCACGTGTTATAGGAAATGTCGAACAGACTAGTCTGTAAAGGTTGGTTATATCATATGGCCCTAGTTCTTGATTAAATGTTGTATTGTTAAGCTAATTTCCACGAAAAGCCCTGTTTTCTTGAGTAGCAGTATGGAAAATGAAAAACTGGATTGAATGGGTTCTTGTTAAATTTATATAAAAACGTCGATGGAATCGAAACAACAACAACTCAGGTAATTCTATCTTAGATGGGGTTCTGAGGGACTGAATTTTAAGGAAGGCATACGCAGTCCGTGGAATCGAAACGAATAATGTAATTGAGCTGAACGGAATAGTCGGACATATGGAGCTGATAGAACACAGTCTACCCAGATAACCATCTTTGTTATGCACTTGTGTGATAATGCTAGCTTCTGAATCGATCAGTCAAGTTGAAAATAGCAATCAATCAGCATAATATGTTTGCTCTGCTTGCGTTTCTTTTAGTCAAATTTGAACAGTTGCTGCTTTGAAAGAAGCTTAGAAATTAAAATTATGATCACAAGGTCTGCTGTCATCAGGAACAACAGAACAAGTGACTATTTTATGTATCCGCAGGTAATAAGAATCATTATATTAATGACTTGAATATAGAGAAAGGTAAGTACTCCGTATAACTTGATTAATTAATATGCTAAAGGCTAAAGCTAGTCCCATTTACAAAGTAACGTAAACGGTAAACATGACAAGGAAACACTGAAACACATACAAACACGCACAAAAAAAAGTTACTCGTACGTAGTGTCGGAATTTGGGAAAAAGATCAACAAACAGCAAGCTACTTGCGAAGTACTGTATGACATAAGCAACTACCTTAGCTTTGATTGTACATATATCCTGTATTACACAACTTAGGAATTTAAAATGTACGACGATGGTGATATATATATCGATGGATATTGAGACAAAGAAGGTGTGGGGAAGGAGATGGTCATTTTGATGACGCTTAAGGATTAAGGAAATGGCGAATTTACTGGTGATGGCGACCAGATACCAAACTGAGGGTTGGTATTAGACAAGGGGGAAGGTGGCCATGGAGCTCGTGGCCTTGGTCTTCGATTCACCCGGCGTGACACTACCTTCAACTTATCGTAATGTATTTCTCCTGGCAAATGATCTGATTCCAACCTTGATTTTGACATGACAATATTTCTTCTATAACTTGTGTACCACATCAACAATGATCCAGTAGCTGCCATCGATATAAATACAACAAGGTACAGATGAACTGCCTTCATTTCGTTAGCTGAAAATGAGCTATTTTGGAACAAACATAACTTCTACATTGATCTGATAATGTGCCTGTTCTTGTGAAGATATATGGTGATTGTCCAAGGAACTTTCACAGGTGACAGCTCATACATGATCCTAAAACCAAATTGAAAGAAGAAAACTATTAAAACCCAAGAATTAGTCATTGATTACTTTTTCTTATTGACGAAGTACTGATGCAGACAAAGATTGTGCCTTTCATACATCAAACGTTACACACTGTATAGGGGGTGCTTTCAGCAATGTCGGATAAATTATTGCTCGTATATCGATTGTTATACAGTGATTTTGTCTTCTACATGAGCTAATTGTACATAGATGTAGAAATACTATAATTTAGGATATACTTCTTAATACGAGGGACTAAGTTAGGATACACAAACTTATGTGAAATCGCTTTATATATGAGACTAGGTCATTATGACAGAAAATATTGATTAATGACCCCTATGATCATTATTAACCCCGTTATATATAAAACGAGTTTAAACACATTTTCAAGTTAGAGGTGTGTCTTGAGAGTGACCACCTAATCTTTATCCATTTCTTACATCTTACAAAAAGAGCTAAGTGTACATAATCAGTCCAAGACACGTCCAACATTGTTTATACTATTGATTAAAAGAGCATAAACGATCTTTGTCGTTTTAATTGACCTGATGATATGATCTTGTTAATGCCTGACAGTTTTCTAAAGCACAAGAAACAAACAACATTCAGGAAAACACGGCAACTGTATAAAATAAAATACTATAGTCAAACAACAACTAGTACGTACTCAAAAATCCATCCCACAAGGCTACAAGCACAAACAACAATATCAACTATAATACAATCAAAAAGACAAATTAAGCAGAGAAAGGTCCAACAATCTCCCTCGTTCCTGACTACAATCTTGACTTATGAGTTCATAAATTTATGTATGCATTAAGTTGCCTAAAAATGATGCAACATTTTAAGCTTGTGAGAAACTCGATCTAATATTCTACTTTGCACTAGCAGTGTACATACATAACCTGTATGGCTGTATGGCTAGGTAGTAGTGTACCTAAAAACAATTGGGAGCTTCAGTAAGACCCTGTATGGTATGGTTGTACCTCAAGGTCTTACCGGTACGTATGACCCTGCATGTATAAAATATACTCTACAAACACCAACTAGTACTCAAATATATATCCATCCAACAAGGCTTAAGGCTACAAGCACAAACAACAATATTAATTAATATAATCAAGCTAAGAAAAAAAATAAGCAAAGGTCCAACAATCTCCCTCGTTCCGGACTACAATCTTGACTTATGAGTTCGCATAAATTTATTTATTAAGGGTGTTTTTTTGTTCCTTTATAAGGATCTAAAAAAAAGTGAATTGCATTGGAAAAAATTGGGAAAAAAACTGGAAAAAAAATTGAATTGAACTGAAAAACAGTAAATGCTATTAAAATTAAAACCAAAACTGAATAACACTGATGAAATGAAATAAAAAATGAAGTGTATCACTACAAATGAACAAAATACAGTTGCATTAAAATGAAGTAATATTTTGAGCTTGTGAGAAACCTTGTCTCTTCGACTTTGCACGAGCAGTGTGTGATAGGTAGTAGTGTACCTGAAAACAATAGGTAGGGAGCACAAAAAGTTTAAAACTCAGTAAGCCCCTGTATGGTTTGTACCTCAAGTACAGTTCACGCATGAGAGGTCTTACCAGTTCACCAGCTGTTGTTAATGTTGTTGTACACTTGTTAGAAGCATGGGTGTGGCGGCGGCGGAGCAGTAGGAGGAGGGGGGCTGTAGTGGATCTCAATATTAGGTCTCGGTGGCGGCGGGGCCTGCTTTGAACGCCTCCTAAGTGAAACCCCCGCATCAACTATCTTAGGATTCACTGTTGTAACAAAATCATGAACTTCAGTAGTCCTGGTTGCTGCTGCTGAGATAGGCTTCTTTAGAATCGTAGAGCTGTAGGAACAAATGATAGTACTAACCAGTAGAGTGGAAAGCAGGTAAGATGAAAGTTTAGCATCCATATTTTGATAGCAAATGATGCTCACTAGACAAAGTTAGTTCCTGGCAAGGGGCTAGGAGCTTTCCCATTTATAAAGAGTTTTTTTTTTTAACACCAATTGAAAATTTCGATTAGAATAGAGCCAACTGTCCCTTACATTTAATAAAATCGACTAACAAATATATAAAACCAATTGTCCCTTGACTCTTTTGCCATAACCACTGAATTTCAGCAGTTTAAGTGCGTGACAACTAACGTAAGTGCAAATTATAGTACATTTATGAAAGAACAGGAAATTGGACATAAGTGAGAGGTCGATATCGATCAGTACAGCTCTTTTCTAAAGCCAAATATAAGGTGCAAAAACAACTAATTTAGAACACAAGCGTGCTCAACGTACATAAGTGATCACAACTATGGATAATGGAGGGACTAGTACAGAGCTTATCAAAGTCAATACTAGCAAGGAGGAGGTGGTGGTGACTGTTCTTCAAGGCACGAAGACGGTGGTGGAGAATCAAACGTCTTATTATTTTTTTGGTGTGCTTGCTGGTTGCCTAGTGGTGGGGGAGGCACCCTGTTACGGCCCCTCACTTTGTTTATGTTCAAATTACTTAGCCTTGCAACTTCCTCCTTCAGTTTCATATGAACAACTTTCATATCATCATCCATAAAATGATGCGACGTTCGTGCTTTAGCTACGATGCACAATGCGAGCAGCATTATCAAGCCTAAGTTGGCCATTTTGGATGATATTATTGCCATCGTTTATGAAGACTTGAAGAGTAGAAAGAGTATATGGGGCTTTGGGTTTTGGAGAATTGCTTAAATAGTTGGAATTTGGAACCATGACATATCCAAAACCCATAGTCTAACTAGAAAGCACCTTAGTTGAGCCATCAGCCATGAATGTGACTTGTCCATCGATCACTCAAGTTGTTGAAACTTGAGAATAACAATTCATCAGTGTTCATTGTTTGCTTTATTTTACTTAATTTGTGGAGTTATGAGCATATAAGACAAGGTCTGAACAAGTGATTATATCGTGTATCCGCATGTAATAGGTTTCTTTAATTAATGACTAAAATATAGTAGAGTATGTAAAAGTATCTGAATTGATTAATTTTATGCTAAAGCTAGTCCCCCATTTACACAGTAATGTAAACATGACAATGAAGCACTCACAAAACAAGAAGGTACTTAGGTGCGGAAGAACAAAATTAAATAACGGGCAAGCTAAGTGTCTCAAATAAAATAAAAAAAATAGTGTTGGCTTAATGATCCTTTCATTTACCGATATTTTCAATTGGAATTTGGAACCTCTCTTGAAGTATGGATAGCTTTTGATATGCATGAGTGAACATTAATAATGGCAGAGAGGATAATCCTTCTCTCTTCGAATTTGCACCTGTTGTGTACATACATATGCACCCCCTAACCTGTATGGCTGTACCAATAGTTCACGTAAGTGAGGCCTTCCGTTATTGTAGTGTACTTGTCAGTAGGATGTGGCAGTGGAGATGATGCAGGGTGTGGTACTGGCTGATAGGACTATCTATGATGGTGGAAGCGAGGTCGGTAGTGAAGGAAGTTGTGGAGGCGTAGGAGCAACAGGAGGAAGTGGGCGGCAGGGTACCTCGACCTGATCCATCGCTTGTTGGCTAAAATAGTTAACAGAATCATCGCCACATAGCTTCAAAAACACAAAGTAGGCACAATGAGGTCATCACAGCCACTATGACCATCTACTATATCCCATAAGCAATCTGCCTTCAGGAGAAGAAATGACCAAGAGCCTTCTAAGTCTATCCTTGGATCGGAGTTCTGCCTTGAGTTTGCTGTCCTGGAAAATTGAATCCACTAGATGACATCAAGCTATCATGCTCTGAAGTCATTTACATCATTTTCATGTATAGTCTGTTCATTTTCTTAAAATTGCGAACTGCGAAGATGATTCAGATTTCAGAAGATAAGTGCATCTATTTTTTTTGGTAAGAGAAGATGTGTACATCATACATCCAATAGAGTTGCTGAATCTGTTTTCACTGTACCATTCAGTTACAGATTGAGTAAACCCTTCTGACAGGTGCTACTAAACACTCAACAGAGACAATAATAACAGATTTGGACTGCAGAATGTGAACTTATCCAAGTACCCAACGGATCCACTCAAATATATATAAAAAAACTGTACAGACAGACAGTTAGACATACACTCATGAAAACTTTCTGCTCAACAGCCTAAAACTGTGTACTAGGCAAAAATACCATCCATTAAATGACAGGCGGAAGTGGAACCATCAAAGGATGAAAGTACAATATGGATGCCAGTTTCACAGGTACACTTCAAGTACTTAACTGATGTGATCAGCCTGTTAAAAATACAGAGACAATGAATATGCACAAATTTCCCTCCAAAGATTGAAGGAATGAAATCAGATCATGTATATCACATCATCTAAGACAATGATTTAATTCCATCTACTGTGCCTGTAGGGTTGCTCGCTTTTCTTTCATCTTCTTCAGCCTTCAGCCATGCAGCCTGAGCAAATAACAAGTATTCAGAAATTAGTAATGAATTACTGCATCAGGTCAGTGAAGTGCACACACAATTTAGAAATACCACATTTAGGAACAAAAAAGAAGAAGAGTAAGTTACATACCTTTTCTCGTTCCAATCTCGAGACATGCGGCTTCATGGAGTTCCCTAAGCCAAAGCCTCCCCACGCTTCTTGCAATTCTCTTTCTCTAGCTTGACGCCGTGACATATGAGATGAAACTCCTTCCTCAGCTTGATGACTGGCCATGTCTTTATCTCTCTCGAGTCTCGACCTGTGTTTGATAAGAACCTGATCTAATCCACCAACTTGTGATTCTGTATGAGATGTGGTGTCCCTTCTCTTTAATTCCATCACCTGAAATGTACCACGCTCAGTTTTCGCCTTTTCCAGTCTAGAAACGTGCTTGACTAGAACGCTATCCAAACTCTCAACCTCTGCATTGTTGGTCTTTTGTGGTTTTTTGTAACTCCAGTAATCACTTTCCACTCCCTGCGACATTGCATTCATTTTTTCCCTTTCCAACCTGCTTACTGGCTTCACAAATATCTTGTCAAGACCATTCTTCTCTTCCAAGTTTTCATCTCCATTTGCATGTTGTGCCTGCATTTTTTCGTCTGCAGAACTGATACAATTCTTCTCCTCAGATTGGAGAGGCAGCAAACTGTTTGAGTCAACATTTTCTTTGTCAATTTGCTGGTCTTGAGATATAGCTAGGCTTGCATTCTCGCCTGCTGCTACATTGGAATCTTTGCTTTTGTTCTTTGCATCTTGAACTGCCTTTTCAAGTTTTGACACATGCCTGACCAATAGCTGGTCCAAGCTCGGGAGTTGATTGTCTTCCTGTTCTAGTCCCCTGCGTATGCCGTGTCTTCGACTCCCTTCAAAAGCTTTACCATTGAGTCCCTGCAACTTCTGATTCCTCTTTGCTTCTTCAATCTCCTTTTCGAGTTTTGAAGAATGCTTGACTGCTAATACACTTTCCAAGTCTGGCACCTCATCAACAGAAGCTGGTTTGTCATTTATGTTGTCACTGCAGGGATGACAATTCTCTGTACTCTCTTTCTTTCTGTTAGACTCGGCATTTCTGGCATTTTTAGCTTCCTGCACTTCCCTCTCAAGCCTTGTCAGTTTCTTTACCAGAAACTTGTCTAAACTGGGCAACTCTGTCTCTGCTTGCTTTTGCTTCATTTCTCTGTTCACAAAGTAATCCACACCACTAGAAGAAACCTTTTGCAGTGCGCCATCTTTATTTTGTGTTTCAGCCAGAGCAGCATTAAGGCCACAGGTTGCCACAATTGTTGCTAAAGAAGCAAGCTCATCTTCCTTCAAGCATTTAAGCCTTTCAAGCATCATCCTGACCAGCTTTGTCCTGTTGAATTTCTGGGGACTGAGCTTCTTTCTGTTATGTCTTTTTTGAGAATTGCAACCATCATCTTGTCCTTCAAATTCCAACCCAGTGTCGGATGCTGAAAGGTCATGAGTATCAGGATTCTCACTGATATTTCGAAGCAATGCCTTGAATTCATCCTTATTGAAGGAAGAGTAATGTGCTAATCTGATAAAAGCTGCCTTAACAGCAGCCGCCACTTGTTTATCCACATCAAAAGCTGTTTCAAATGCTGCTTTCACTGTGTGAGTTTTGGTTCCTTCTCTGCCAACAGAAGATGTCTCTATCTCGAAATGTTTCCGAGGATGATCTGATGAATCATACATGATGACTCCCTTTGCTGTTGCAGCTTCAACTGCTTCTGTCACCTCTTTCTCTGCCTTCAGCAATAAGGCTTCTGCTTCTTTGGTAGGGATCCTACAAATTGAAGATGTTAACAATAATTCAAAGCCAGTTGAAGTTTTCTTTGTAAGCAAATAGCCAATTATCATCAGTCAGAAGTGTACCTGGCTGCTTGAAGTATTCTACACCATGATGCTTCAACCATTGCCGCTTTCCGAGCATTCATTACCCTGGACACTGCTTCTCTTGTGGCCATTTTCTCCCTCTCCACTTTGCAGTAATGAGGATTCGCATGTCCGAGTGTCTCATCAAGAGTATCATTCATGCCCCCAGATTCCTGAAAACAAAGAAGTATGTTCGTCATTCTTATACCTACCACCCTATCTACTACCGATCAAAGCAACATGCTATAAGCCTAAATACAAATATCTCACACACCAACCTGCAGAAGTTTAATCTTTCTGTCCAAGAAAGAGTCAGTCTTTTTGCGAGGAAACCAACTGACAGGTGAAGTCTTGCGATGGGGCGGCTTCTTAATTAGGGATGTCAACCGATTTAGAGCATTAGCACCTGATGGAGGGCTACCCTTTGGTGATTTATTCTGCATAACCAAGAATAGCAACAACTTCAATAAGAGATCACAACTCACAAGAGATGGAGTGCCACCAGATTTCACGGATGTTGAAGATCATGCAAGACTACTAAGATAAATGTAGTATCTTCAAACATTGAAGAAAAACACAAACTGACACACACAGAAAATGTAGCTTCAATCATCCCAATTTACAAGTTGACTATAGAAACACAAGCAAGCAGGCAAGCTTTATCCCTTGTTTCTCCTTTTGCTATTATCTCAATAGATTATGCAAGACTACCCTTTTTCTAGAAATTTACCCATTGGCGTTTTCAGTCCAGTTCAATTCAATTCAGCAACGACTCACCCCCCAGTAGGGGGCTTTGGATGTTGGTGAACATCATTACTCAGATCATTATCATTATTACTGACGCTTTATCTGTTCTTATTTACTTCATTAGCACATAATTCACAATTTAACCCAGTGTAAGTTTACATTCGGTGTACCAAAGACTTTGCGGTATTTACTAAGGCATTCAAACAAAACTCTATAAACATCATGAATAACAATGACCATCATAATTATTAACCAGTTTGAATCCAATTTTCTTCTATGTTTCACTGCAGAAATTCAACATGTCACTTACTGTTCAACAACAATTCAAAGAAATGATCTTAGACTTTCTACACCCACAAACATTCATCCACCAAAATTCATTCTTTCTTTCTTTCTTTTTTAGAGAAGCAATTACACAAATCAAGAAGCACATCGAACTTAAAACAAAAAACCACACAAACCAACCACACAATAAATCACAAAGTTACAAAACCCAACAAAGAAAAAGAAAGAGAAATTCAAAACTGGAAATCAGAGAGTGGTGTAAGTACCTTGGGGGGTTTGGTAGCAGAAGAGAGAGAATCGAGTGCATCTACAGCAGAGTTTGTTTTCTTGTCAATGCAGCCAAGGTCCAAGCATCCTAAATCCAAACACCCAAGATCCATTTTCTTCTATCTATCACTTTGAATCAATATATATTTAATCTTATTTTTTCGTTTCTTGATTGAGAGAACAAATAGAGTACTTTTGTTCTTATGGGTTTTGAAGAATATTGGTGAATTTGAGAGATGGGATTCAGAGGAGAGAGAGTTTTGGGTTTGAGTGCTGCCTTTGATGGTAAGAGAAGAGAAGAAGGGGAGAGATACGTTGTGAATGAATGGGGGGGAAGAATTAAATTTGTCCGTTACGAATAAATGGGTTTTATATTTAAGGGCTCCAACGGTCAAATTCTATTTTTGTATGCATTTAAATTTCCTTTTTTTTCCATCTGGAAAACAGTATCTTTTCCGGGCCTTTTTTTTTATTCCTTTCAATCCGTTGTTGTACAATTTTGTAGTACTAATGAAATGAAAATAAAAAAAGTTAGAGAGGGCAAGTGACAAACCGACAACAATTTTGCCCTTTTACGAGTAGGACAATAAAATGATGAATCACAACACTATGTCATTTGCTCCTCCAAAGTAGTTTTAGTTTTGCACATTAAAAAAAGATTCTAAATTATGAGTATGAAATTTGGGCTCCTACCACATACACATGATTTGTCCGGTGGTAGACGAACGAGTGTCCACCATTGACGAAGAGAAAGCATTATAGAGCTTCTTTAAGAGGAAAAATTATGAGAATGAGTGAAAATTATGTGTTGTCTTATATAGTGGCCTAATTTGGGGTTGATGTAATGTGTTGTGACTGTTGTCGCCTTGTAGTTGTAGTTGTAATCTTGTACTGATATTTTTTTGAAGAAAAACTTGTAATGATATTGTGCAAGTGTCGGTGTTGTAAGATTTATTTTTCTTATAAAATTAAGATGTTGTCAAATTACAGTTAGATTTATTTTTCTTATTAAATTAAATTTATTTTTCTTATAAAATTAAGATGTTGTCAGATTACAACACTTCTACAACACTACAAATGCTTTGAATGAAAATAATTTTGGAGGTAATTTTTTTACCACACTTTTCCCTAAAACACTTCCGAAAAGTTGACAAACATCCTAAATTTTTTTTTACTTTTTAAAGCATGAAATGCATAAAATTACAAAAATATAACCCAACCCCAAATACACCCAATTCAATATACAATAGGTTTATATCATTAAATTGTACTATTGTAGAAATGGAACCTTAATCTAAAATGTATAAAAGCTTATTGCTGTGAAGTGTTGTAGTTGTAGGCTTGTAGGCCTTGTAGCGGTGTTGTGCAAGTACTGCTGTTAGTTATTTTTTCTTTGACAAGTGAGGTGTTGTGAGTATATAGCTGCTCTCCAACTGCTTTGGCTGAAATCACTTTTGGAGACACTTTTTGACAGCACTTTCAACGTACAGCACTTTGAAAAATTTGACAAACACCCTAAATTTCAAAAGGACATTCAAAAACACTTTGTAAGGACTTTCACCTCAACCCCAAACGCATCAAAAATCACAAAGATAACCCAAGTTAAACTAATACGTACTAATTTCTTCCACTCCTTCTCAACTATTGGTTTTAACTAAGTGCATCCTTTACTGATGAAGAATAATTATAGCAATAGGCCAGGCAATAGCTTGATGTAGGCAATAGCTTGATGAAGTTGAACAGTGGTCAAAAATAGAAGATTCCAAATGAATGAATTCATTCAAACCATCCGTAGTGTTTTCCATTTATCATCAGACATCAGTTGGTCACATGCATCTTCCCTTTCCATCAAAAAAAATAAAATAACAGATACATCTGCTCAGGTTCCTTCTCCAATCACAATTTTCAAGTTGTAAGTTGTAGACGTCTCATTTAGAAAACGGGTTCATATAACTTTTTCTGATATATTTTATGTCTCTACCTATAGTCTTTATAAATATATTTTGATATTTCAGACTATTATTTGTTGGTCTTTAGATATTTCACTTTCTTTAATTTTATTTATAATATTAAATGCATTCAGTTTTTACCACTCAATTTAGACTCTTAATCAACGAACAAAATACACCATTATTCTTTTTTAAAAATATTTTTAAATATTAAAAAAAGAAAAAGAAATCCATGAGCACACCAAATATGACTAATAAGATTGAACCGGAAGACAAGATAAACTTGAACCCGCAACAAATATGAAGGTAATTTATTTGAAAAGAGGTTCACTAATTTGAATCGAGCTTGACTAAAATTACTTGAAATTAATCTATCATCTACATAAATTTGAATTGAGATTAACCCAAAAAAAAGGTGTGTTTTGTTCGTCTGTAAAAATGTTGAACTGAATCTGAATTGAACAGGAAAAAAACTAAACTAAATGAAGGAAGTTAAAATTATAACTAAACAGAGTCTTAATACACAACATAGCAGCATTATTTATTTTCAATCATAATTATTGACATATCCATTGGTCCTGAATTTCGATACCATTTGCCACTAACCTTCACCAGATGATGAAATGCCAAAACAGATTCCTAAGTATAATGAAGCACATCATTAGAGCTCTATAAAATGACCATAAGCGCACAGTAGTGGCTTATACGCTTTGGACACAAAAGAGTGAAAGACTATTACTTTAGACCAGTAGATATTCACCTTTTGCACCATTTTATCTTGTTACATTGTTGATTTGCTACAAACATAACATTATTTTTGTTTGTGAGACCAGAGGATGCCGAGGACCAGCTGCCAACCTGTGTTTACCAAGTTCTTCTATCGGTTGAGGTAATCAGTTGTGTCATCGGTTTTCAATTACACCTTGTGTTTGTCTTTTGTGTGGGAGTACTGACCATTCTTCAAGATCGCAAATATGGCCGACCAAAATCATAACTATTAAAAACTTACCCCAAATTATTATTAGATGGGTATTTTTCTAAACACATATTACCATTTTTTTTCTTTCAATGTTGATAGATTTTTTTAGACATGTTTTCTACAACTATTAATTAAAAACTTATTCACACTTCAGTTCGGTTATAAGAAGTTTAGTTTAATAATTTAGTTTAGTTCACCTCGTTTCTTATGATCGTAAGAAGTTGTAACACTAATATCCATTGGTAATTCCTTGTATAAAACCTCATCTTGATATGATTTTAATAAGTAATTGTTTGTCAAAACAATTAATCAAACAGTTCAGTTCAGTTCAATCTTAAAAGCTGAAAAGAACAAGCCCTTAGTTACACATTATTACCACTTTCAAAATTCACTAATAAATTCATCAGTGAACTTGCTTTGACTTTATTTAATTTTTTTGTTATAGTTAATTAAGGTTAATTATGCTGTAACGAATCCTTTGTAATTTTTAGATTATTAAGGCAAAATCTATCTAATTTCTATTATTTAATTTTTTTGGTTAGGAATTTAATTAGCTTCATTTTCACTTTCTTAACCACGTAAAAACAACTTCCCAATTTATCATACCAATTTATTGTGGGCTTGAACCCAACATTTTTCACCATTTTATCCCCCCTTCTTTTCTACTCTTTACGAATAAATTCTAATCGAGATTTTCATATCTAATTACTTTTTCAATATTCATGAACTGCAACGTAGCTACGTTACTAATCAATATTGATCTCCATGCAGGCTTATACGTTATGAGTCTAATTACATTATGAGTCGGTTCATAGCGTATCGACCTGCACAAGTTGGACACGATGATCACCAAGCGGCTGAGCTCCAACAAGAAACAAATGTGGAAGTCGAGAGGGTGATCAACAACAACATAAACTGGGTGCCTCACCCACGTAGTGGCATATACTTCCCTGAGGGCCAAGACTGGGTTTTGGAGGACGTACCAGAAGACGCAGCTTACCTAGGGCAGGGACATACCTACTGGCTTAGGAACATTGAGGGGGTAGAAAAGCATGACCCTGATGTTCCTACAGCTGATTACTACCTGGCTCCTTGCTCCCCATCACCTGATCCGTAACATGTATGTAACTAATTAATTTACTACTTGTGGTCAATCCTGATCAATTAGGGTATCCTACTAACAGTCAATTGGCTTAAATTTAATAAGTTGACAAGTTAACTACAATGGTAGACAGAGTATGTCAAAGTTCAATATTGTGAGTTTGGTTGGATAGACATCTCGATCAATGTCTACATGGAATGATAATCATTGTCCATATAATGATATAACCTTGAAGTAATCTTACAGTAGTACTTCCTAAAAGGTCGTATTATAATAATAATGGAAGTCTACAGTGACAATTGAGCTGATAATTAAATGTACTTTTTTAATATAAGTTGGTTGATTTCTCTTGCAGTTGCACAACAGTTTTCACAGTGCTATGTACTATTGTATGTGTAGTTTGAGAGGAGAGAGTTGATCAAATTAAAGTCGTATATAGTATATTTCAAGAGTTTTAATCCTTAAGATTAGGGACTTTATTATTATCACGAGTCCTATGCCTCCGATCCCAGAAACCAAAAAAAAATAACTTAGTGTAAATAGATAAATTGTGTACGTGATTTAATAGGACAAATGGAATAATTAACAGAGCTTGCTCATTATTAGGGGAAAATTGTGAATCTGTAATTGCTGCTCTTATTAAGAAAGACTGTCTCTAATCTCATATTTATATTTAAATGCATCACGTTTTCTTAGCGAAATTAGGTACAGTGGGAGTACTTAAATCATACATCCCACATTCCCACTTAATGTATCTTACAATATACATCATTTTGTTTTCCTATTTTATCAAAGGCATAAATCAATTTTAAAACAAAAAACAAAGCTCAATATCGAATCAATAGAGCTAAATAGTGATATCAGTGGTGCACATTATATGCTTTAATAAAAAGAATCACACTATGAGTTAAACTTGGGACTTTCTAATTTCCATAAAATTTCAACACCATTGAGCCATTTGTTATTTGTAGTAAACTGCTACTCACATGGTGAACCATATTGGAGAGGATTCTAACATGTTTCATATATAAGATAGGGTAATTAAATAGGACTACTAATCTCTTTTTGGTCATTAATCTCTTTTGGCCCCCTTTGCACACCAAAAACAATTTTTTTGTTAAGTATGGAGTGAAAACACATTGTCTAACATTTATTCATCAATCCAAGAGGGCTTATCAACTCATAATGCCCAATTCCCTTTATACCACACCATTTACAATTTCTGTAAGCTTACACGTTACACGAATAAAAAAGAGTAACATCATCCTAAAACTTCTACCACAATGGCTGGCTTAATTAATTAAATAATAAACCAAATCTAATCCAGTCCCCGGAAGTGATAAGGTGATTTGGCACAGCTCAAGTGCTCAACTCACCACCGTGGCACCGTCACACTCACACTTGTGTGTAGTAACATTTTCCATTTGCATCTCACTTTGACGCTTCCCTTTCTCCACGGACAGAAAAAATCAAACGATACAATAACGAAGGCCAATACTGCTCGTACCATAAATACACAAATCAAAATCAAACAACACAAAAACACCCATAGGCCGTAGGGCCATTTCCAATTATCCATTCGATTCCACTCTCTCTCCATCGAAAACAGACAAAACACATATTGTAATTGCATGACGAGCGCGTGCGTGCTATTCTACGGCAGAAGATCAAACTCACTCCGTTCTTCTAGAACCTTCGATGATGACTTAGCAAGCTCCTCCTCTTCCTCTTTCGGCGCCTCTTCCTCATCATCCTCTGACCCCTCCTGTCATCCTAACCGTCACCGCAACAGGTCTCTCGATCCTCACCGCCGTCACCACCGTCATACTCACCATCACAATCATCATCATCATCATCATCACCAGCACCACACCTCCCCCCGCTCTCCTCTCTCGGTACATATCCTCTCCTGTAGTTTAATATTATATTATATATCGTTTCATTTCTACTTTCAGCTTGTTTACAGAACATGCCTTGCCATTTTTTTGCTCTATTTCGCTGCGTTTCGCCTTTCGATTCAGAAATTTAGGTTTTTCTTTTTTTTTTTCGGTTTGGCTAGAAGGTTAAAATGAAATCCTGGGTCCTAAAGTGGTAACCGATATTATATTACTCGTACTATTTTAGGAAGTTATTGAAGAGAATTGTGAGAATAGTGATGGGTTATTATTTGATTTGCCATGGCATGCCTACAGTATTGTTTTTACTTCCCATTACATATTTCTTATAGACCACAACTACAAGTCTACAACATAGCTTTAATCCCTGTTTGGGGTTGGCTAACATGGACCAAAATGGAGATGGAAGTAAGGTTCCATGTCATGAAGATATGACTAGAGTGAATGTGTTGGCCGTCACACGCTTACCAGTTACCATGCTACCCCTCCTCCTTTATCCGAGCCCAAGTCTGCAAATGACAGCTATAACAGAACCAATTGGCAACAGGTGGAGGGGTGCTCTCTATTATGAACATCTCATGGGACTCTCATTTTGTGAATTTGGGACATTTGTTCGGAGTACCTATTATAGTTCAACTTTCTTCATTATGCATGTTGTTCTAAGAGGGTTTGGAATGGGGGTGTCTTGTCAATATTGTGCCTAGGATGTGTTTATGGTACGAGTGATTTTCTGACTTACTTGATTACTTTTAGTGAATAGACTATCAGATGTTCAAGAGTGGCAGAATGGTCGCTTCCAAATGGAAAACAAGGCTCCATGCCTTCTTTGATCTTTGTTCATGATGTTCTGTTATCGGAATCTGAGACAATCAGTTGTCTCTCTAAGGGAGTATTTTGGAAAAGGTTAAGCTCTTATACATTTATACCTCTCTTTTTTTTATTTTGAGGGAATTTACAAGTATTTTGGGGGATTTGCTTATATGGTGAAAGAGCATTAAGGGGGTGTTTGGTACAGAGACATGTAATGTAAAGGGAAATGTATCTGATCGAGAGAGTAATGGTAAGGGTTACTGTTACATAATTCTGATGTTTGGATCACAAAATGTAACGTAATTGTCAAAACATTTTCTTTTTCTTTCCTCCAAGTGTTAGATTTGGTTGAGAGGAGGAGAGAAGGCAGTCGCTGCTTGAAGATGCCCTTGGGAGAGGAACAATATCTGGAAACGGCTACTAATACCCCCTAGGCTGAGGGGCAGTGTGAGAGCAGATGGGCCAATCTTCTGTTGGAGAGGAGAGAGAAAAGAGTGACCTGTCGGGGTGTTGGTAAGAAAGAAGGAAAGTGTTATGCTGGGGAAGAGAGAGATGACGAGATGAATGGAGAAGGAGAGGCTATCTGGGGAATCATTACCTTTGATTATGCGGTGGTAACAGTGCAACCGGATGTGTTCCGGTATGGAATGTTAACGGTTCCTAATTTCATAAAAACAAACACCCAGTGATGGAGATGGGATCTTTTACCGTTACAAAAGGGAGGTTTTTGAGGAACCAAAACACCCCCTAAATCTAGTTCTGGGAATGATTTCATGAGGATTTTAAGGAGTCTTTTTTCTTCTGGAAGACATCTTAAATGGGTATTTCTGGAATACACCTTCTTCTTTTTTGGAAACGTACCTTTAAACTTGGTCGTTACTTTTGATGGCCGCGTAGGACTTTTTTTTACTCTTCTGAACGACAAACTCTTGGGCCAATATGTTTTTCGTGGTGAATTAGTGAACTATATCACTTTTAGGATTCTGTGGCATCTTGTGGGCGACCATCTGATTTGAATTATAGTGTTGAAACAAATTTCAGAGGATAGTGGATCTAGTGAATAACACCTTATACTAGATTAGTTGCTGGTGCAAGATTACAATGACTTCTTCATCTTGGAAAACCACCTACCGATATCAGTTTGTCTAAAACTACTTGTGATATACCTCTTGTTGGAATGACCTGCAAATGCACTTCGATCAACAAAATCTGTCTTGGCTTGTCCTTGTTTCTACATGTCGTGCATTCTTGTCCGTGCGACATTCTGGCTTTTAGGGCTCCTGGATTTATAGTCTTGTTTCAGGAATCAAGAATTAGGACTTTGTGTAAAGGTTTTTTAAGACCGATTGTAACATATTGCTTGAAAAATGTAGTTCGTTACCATTGAATGGTAGGTTTGAGTTTTTCTTCTTCTTCCAATTTTGGAAGTGCTCGCTTTTTCTGAGTTCTGGAGATTTGTGTGCTAACAATGTCACACTCTCATGTCCTGGTGTTGTCTCCAAATGTTAGTGGTATCATGATTCCAAGTGGCCATCTGAGCAATGAATATCTGTGCATATTTCTGTCATCACAAGAGAAGTTGTCAAGACTGAGTATAATCCTTTTCCAGATGATATCATTTGTTGATTATAAGCATACACCCTTAGTGTTATCCTGATTATTCCCAATCGCAAAAAAAAAAAAAAAAAATTTCCTGTTTGAGGAGGCTTTTGGCACTGTACAGACAACTGCCTCCTGTAAAGGATCTTAATTTAAGAGAGCATTTTCCTCCGGCTGACTTCATGTAGAAAATATTATGACCGTGGGTGGGTGGGTTCCTTATTTTTTGGAGGAGTGTAGGGTTGGCCGCGTTTTGTTTTCGTACATCAATCTTTTCTACTCTCTTTGTGGAGTTCCTGACTCTTGAGAATTTACGGTTGTCAAGTTGACTGTACAAAGCTTTTATTAAGTGAGCTTCTTTGTTGCTGTGTATTGGTGTGTCAAAATTGTTTGAGCTGAAAAGCTCGAGTTTAGTATTGTTGACAGAATAGCTTCAACAAATTCAAAGACCCAAAAATTATTGTTCACACTCCTTATCATCTCTTCTAGAACATTAAATGTTGGTAATGTTAAGTTTCTAAGGGATTCTATGGCTGTCTAATATTTCATTGACTGCCTCTCAGTTACAAAATTGGCAGCACTGTTGTTGTAATGTGTACATCAGAGAAAATTTGAATTCTTATTTAAGGAAAAGAGAACACAAGGCAGATGATGGGAATGATGATAGTTTAGTCAATTAAAGTAATTATCATCAATGCTTATGAGTCTGTTATGCTGTAGGCAATCGAACCACATGATCAAGGTTGTATTGATGAATCCCGTTCTCGGCATATGGTCATTAGAGAAAATGCAGATGGCCTGGCTAGAAGATTTGGCAGGAGCGACAGGCTTCCTGGGCCTGTATTACTTGCTAAGGAACGACTTCTTCAGAGATTGAGAGGTGTATCTGTTGAAGGATCCAGGTTTGTGGCTACATGATATCTTTTTCTTACGATTGTTTTAGGGGAATGTTGGCAATTCAATGTGGGGAAAGGGGGTTTCAGATATTCTTCAGATGTTACTGACCATCTGCTCTTTTCTCCCCTTAATTTATAAAAATTGATTAACTTGGTCATTTCTTGTGTGAACAGCAGGTCCACTGGGGAGAGTTCATCAAGTGGTCAATGTAATGACTCCTGGATGGCCAATGCTACTGATTGGGAAACCAGCCGTTCAAGAGTGCAGCAACGCTCAGACAGTTCCATTCGGTCAATCCCAGGAGCAAACTTACAATCAATGCCACAAGAACCAAACAGAAAACCGCTGGGGCTCACAGGTGAAGCTTTCTTGCAGTTGCACCATGAGGTTTTTGTTGAGCATGAAAATGACCCAAGTAACATGAGGTCTAAAGCATCAAATGAATGCAGTATCTGTCTGGAAAGTTTTTCGGAAGGTAACGAGCTAATAAGCCTACATTGTGGGCATAGGTTTCATACTTCCTGCTTGTTTCCTTGGGTCCAGACTTGTGGGGAATGCCCATACTGTCGTTCCTGTATTATGGTTACTTCTCCATGAGGACCCTTAACATGTTAGGTGAGATTTTTTCAGTTTGGGAGATGTAGTGATTGTGGAAAGGTTTGTTGACTGGAGTATTTTTGTAACATAGAACAGCTGTGAACGGTGGCCGACCATCAGGATTTTCTTGTCCCATGTATTGGAGGCATAATATTTTGGAATTTAGACTCCTAGGTAATAGAGAATATTCTGTAGTATAATTAGGATTTGATTGTATAATTTGTGGTGTTGAGTAACGGCTGATGTATCATTATCACCATTTTGATGCATTTGTTCTCACAAAGATTAGCTTCGTTATCTGTAGAGCTTGTGCCATCATCATTGTAATTTGTATGACTTACCATTGTAATATATCATCTTTTCTAAAACTTGTGTCTATGAGTTGGACTATTGTTAATTGTGAATTTGTGATGTTTGTTACTGTATTTTCAATTCAGTGGACTGTTATATGAAAATTTGTGTGAATCAAAAATAAAAAAAGACTTCTAACTTCTAAGTTTTGTTTGTTTTGATCAATTGACGAAGATAACTAAGACAAATTTAGCTAATAGCCAACAGTCCTACACAGTCAACTGGTTCTTCTAAAAATACAAATCTCCCCTAGCAAGTGTAATAATCTCAAAATTGGCCGATTGGGCATATCTTGACTTTTGTTTGTTTGAGACACGTTTTGATACGTTGGATACATATTGGAATATATCTACGTGTGATTGACTATGTTCTACCTAAATTATTATGCCATTTTCGCAATCCAATGCTAGAACCCATAATTTAAGTGACAATCAAAATATATTGCAACTAAATTATTTCCCGGTGAGCTACCTGCAATTATTCTATTCCTATCAAATTACCAAAGTAGGAAAGAAATGTTTTCTAAATGGGAAAGATTGATTTGGTGCAACAGGAACAATTAATTAACAAACCAAACCGACTAAACTATACGGCCACTTGCAAGGCTAGTGCCTGGTGGCATTCCGAAAAGAAAAAGAGAAAAGAAACTTCCCCTTCTCAAGTTGTTTGCTGACTCTGAAAACCAAAACAAAACACAAACTAAGATAAGAGACACACATGAAAGCATAAATATAAAAGTTTTGTGAAATGGTGTATAGTCTTGCAGCATGATGAAAATAGTCATTGGTGACCTATTAGGCTGTTATCCATTCAATCTTAACCTTTTAGTTTTTTTTTGTAAGGTTGATTTATCGTAAAAATTGTGACAGTGATATCATTTCATTAAATATCTTCATAGAAACCTAATTTTAATAAATTTTAGTTTATCATATTTCAATTCAGTTAACTCTTTCTTACTAAACCTTTACTCATGATTGAAGTTCATGATTTGTTCCACATTGTGTGGAAGAAAGGAGACATGAATTAAAAAAACTAAACTAAATTAAAAATATTAAATCAAACTCATAAAAATTATATTAAAATGATAACTACAAAACTAAATTGAACCCTAAGTTCTGATTTGTTCATCTACTTAATTGCTCTATTGTACGTCTATACTAAACTAAATTTAATTGAAACGAAAACAATTGTACTGAAAATATAACTACACAATTCACTTAAATTACCTGAACTAGAATAAATTGAATTTAACTAAACTTAACCGTGACAAAATAAAATACGAGTACATTTCAATAGTGATGTCCATCCTCTTTATCTTTCTAGTTCAACAAAAACAAGTAGCTTCTTCATGCGCCATTGACACACCAATGTTTTATGATATTTTTTTTTGATGGCAACCAATTTCTTTTAATAAACTTCTCTAAAACAAAATAAAAAAACAAAAAAGTCAAAGAATGGAAAAAGTCAACAAATAAAAAGCCAAACAAACATAAACCTTGTGACCCTCTCACCCTCTCCCTATAACTTTTTCCCCTCGACTCCTCTCTCTCTCCTTTCCTTTCTTCTATTCTCCTGGACGCGTAGTCTACAAGTTAACCATCTCTACATCATTCACTACTTTCCTCTTTCCCTTCCTTTCCTTTCCATATTTCCATATTTCCCACAAACCCAACAACGCGCTTTCTCTTTTTTCCTCTCCATACATAAAACCATACAAATCCCACCAACCATTCATGGGATAGTTAGTCTTGAAAACCATACAAAGACTAAATCTTGAAAAACCAAAATAATATTTAAGAGAATAATAGTATAGATGATGATGGTGAGGAATTGCTACAGGTGTATAGGGAGAAGAACGGGAGATGGGCTGATGTGGCACATGGACTTAAAGCCACATGCAACAGGAGAATACTCGATAGCAGTAGTACAAGCTAATTCTAATTTGGAAGATCAGTCACAAGTGTTTACCTCTCCTTCTGCTACTTATGTTGGTGTTTATGATGGTCATGGTGGTCCTGAGGCTTCCCGCTTTGTTAATTCTAGGCTCTTTCAATACCTTCACAGTAAGTTTACTTTTTTGTGAAGTCTTGTTTTCTTTTTTGAAATTTGTTCATCAGTTGTCTTTGATTCTGCTTTTGGGAGATGGGTTTTGCTTGAATTTGCTTAAATTTGAGTTTTTTTGATTTGGGTGTTTGTTGAATTTGCTTAATTTTGAGTCTTTTGATGTGGGTTTGGATTAATTTTGTTCCTTTTGATGTGGGTTTTGGTTGAATTTGCTAAATTTTGAGTCTTTTGATGTGGGGTTTTCTTGAATTTGCTTTATTTTGAGTTTTTTGATGTGGGTTTTGCTTAATTTTGAGTCTTTTGATTTGGGTGTTTGTTGAATTTGGTTTATTGTGATTATTTTGATGTGGGTTTTGGTTGGATTTGGTTAATATTGATTACTGTTAGGTGGGTTTGGATTATACATGGGAAAGTTTTAATCTTTTTTTTAATATATATTTAAAGATATAGGGGTTGGAGTGTTTAGGATACTTGTTTGATGGATTAGGTGGTGAGTTGTTGATGTGGGTTTTGTGAGATTATGATATAAGTTGAAAAGTTCAGTTCTTTATAGTTGAATATTTGAGTTTTCTTGCTTTGATCAGATGAATGAAGAAAGAGAAGGTGAACTAGTACTTTTTGTTGGAGGTTATTTTTTGTGGGTTTTGATGGTACTTTGTGAATTGTGATGATGGGGTTTGCTTGAAGTTACTTAATTCTGATCATGATTAAGTGGGTTGATGGATGTACATGATTACAAGTTAAATGGTACAATTTAAAGTTCTGTTCTACCATTTTCTTACTTTGCTAGGACTCCCAAGAAGAAAAAGTCTTTGTTTTTTTTTATTTGGATGGATTGTGTCAGTTTCTTGTGCTTTTTTTAAAGTTGAAGTGAACACAATGTTTGAGCTTTGGAAAAATATGTTGAGCTGATAGTTTGTTGATTATGATAGAATTTGCTACGGAGCATGGAGGATTAGATGCTGATGTGTTCAAGAAGGCATTCAGTGCCACTGAAGATGAGTTTCTGCGGTTGGTAAAGCGTACATTGCCAGTGTATCCACAAATAGCATCAGTGGGATCATGTTGCCTAGTAGGTGCTATTGCAGATGACGAGCTATTTGTTGCGAATCTTGGCGATTCAAGGGTAGTGTTGGGACGAAGAGCCTCTGGGATGTACAACAAAGCTGTTGTGGCAGAGAGGTTATCCACGGATCATAATGTGGCAAGTGAGGAAGTTAGAAGAGAGGTCGAGGCACTTCACCCTGATGATTCACGTATCGTTGTATATACACGTGGAGTTTGGAGGATTAAGGGTATTATTCAGGTAATGAGCTGATATTTCTAATTCCAGTCAGTGTAATGCCTGGAGTCTCTAATACATTGTGCTGAATAGGTATATGGTGTATGAGCTTTACTAGTGGACTGCAGCAGCTCAATTTCAGGTTTTATTGGCTTTCCACTATTGTTCCGAGGTTGTGCTTGATATAGTTTCTCTGCTTTTGTTTGGTGTCTGACTGTGCTTGTCTTATCTTCCTTTATTGAAACATCGTGGTGGCTGGCGCTCTTTCTTCTGTAAACAGATAGCAGAAGTAGAGTTGCAGTGTTCTACCTGCCTGTCTGTGGTCAATTGGTCACATATTTTCTCCCGCCCTGCCTCTGCAGTTCAGATTTTAGATTTGCACATTTTGTCTTCTTTTTTTTTGACAAGAATAAGTTTTTTGGTCGGTATTTTCAGAGTGTGGTGACAGTGATATCATTTATCATATTCCCTGTGCAAAAGCATCACACCTTGATAAAGTTATATGTGATCTACATTATCTCCGCTGTTGTTTTCAACTTGTGTCCCTCACTTTGAGGATTAAGGTATCATTATCTTTTGTTGATGCCCCAGACCATACGTCTTGTGTAGACGTTGTCATTTACGGATTTTCAATATATACCTCTCTATGTTGATTGTTGTTATGCCATTGTCATAGTGTCAAAAAACATATTCAAGCAGAGGTGTTGCTTGTTATTCTAGAAGAATTGGAGACATCTTGTGCTTCCACTCATTTATTACCTTCATATTTTCCCTCTTATTCTTTTTTTTAACTACTGAGATACTGTGCTTCTCTTCTTTTTTTTTAAAAATAATTGTGCTTCTATTATGGCTTTCAGGGAAGTTTGTGCTGTTGTGAGAGCTTGTAAAAACCTTTTGAGTGCAAAGCATGACTTCGGGTCTTAATGGTTTTCTAAATAAGACTCCGATGACGGAGAGATCTCTTTCGTCAATTTGATATCGTTTATTTAAAGTATTTTTTCAGCTTGTGTCATTTCACTTTACTCTAGAAACAATGTATTGAAAGTGGGACACTAATTAACAGTTGTGGTTCATATTATCTTTCTTTGTCTCTAATATTCTATAAAGTTATGTTCTGCCTGCAAATTTTATTTCTTATCGGGAGAATTAGAGAAAACTAAAACTGGTGCTCTTATATTCCCTGCCAATTGGCTTTTGGTCATATCCTGGGAAAAGGTGTCTGATGTAGATGCTATTTTGTTCAATTGTCCAATTCAGGTATCAAGATCAATTGGTGATGTCTACTTGAAAAAACCAGAGCTCAATAGGGACCCTTTATTTCAACAGTTTGGGACCCCCATTCCTCTGCGACGCGCAGTTATGACAGCGGAACCATCTATACTTCGGAGAAAACTGAAGCCTCAGGATTTGTTTCTTATATTTGCATCAGATGGTCTGTGGGAACAATTGTCTGATCAAGCAGTGGTCGAGATAGTTTCTAAAAACCCTAGAACAGTAAGTACAAACAAGCTCCTTCATTTAGCCAATGTATACGTTGTGTTTTCGTTAGGAGCTTTCATTTCTGTTGAAGTTGAACTTACTCTTGGTTCTTGTTGTAGGGTATTGCCAAGAGACTAGTGAGAGCTGCCCTTCAAGCTGCCGCTAAAAAGAGAGAGCTAAGTTACAGTGACATAAAGAAGATTGACAAGGGTATAAGACGGCATTTCCATGACGATATCTCGGTAGTGGTCGTCTATCTTGACCATGACAAAACTGATGGCAATGCTAGATTCACCCCAACAGCCGTTGGATGCACCAATTCTCCTACTGATATATCATCCTTGAAGGGCGGTGAAGTATAGGATATAAATAACTCAGCAAAGGGAACCTGCATAGTGAAACATGCTGACTGTGGACCTAAGGTTGTTGGTACATAATACTTCGGTATGCCAAGATAATAACCTACCAATTGCAATGAAAAGGAAACCACTGCATAGTTGTGTAGATAATAGGTTTCGCTAAAAGTTTTGATCAATGATAATTTATTTATTTATTCGTTGAAATGACCCTAGTAAAGTGATCAGAGTCTGATAATTCGCTACTGAAGTGTATGTTATGTCAAGTCAATTTTGTGAGGGACTCTAGTATGCTATATTACTTGTGTAGTTGTGTACAAACTGGATAGTGCTTTGGAAGGGGTTACTATGTTACAAAGTGTTCATTAGACTTTGTGCTTCTAATTTGTAGTTGTTTGGTTCCGGACTAGGTCAAATGGACTCTGGTTGATCCGACAAAGATTTTAGAAATTTTAACATCGATTTGCACTTGTTGAGTTGATGATGATGGATAAATCAACAAGAATTCGTCCAACTTTTATTAGGCGACTGTTTTAAAAAAGGAAAAATACCATTTTAGATACCTGGCCTATAGCATAATACCAATTTGGGGTCTTATTTTTTCAATATGTCAAAAAGGGTACCTGAACTTTCAATATTGTACCAATATGGGTACTTACTCTAATGCCGTTATATTTTCCTGTTAAGGGTGATGACGTGTCATATTCTGATTGGCTGGGGATGTGGAAAGGCTTCGAATTTGTCATTTTACCCTTACAGTAACTCGTTTTTCATCATATTTTATACTTTTTTTAAGGGAAAACGGAATTGATAATTAAGAAACTATAAAATATGATGAAAAACAAGTTACAGTAAGGGTAAAATGGGCCAATTCGCTGCATTTCCACATCCCCAGCCAATTAGAGTATGACACGTCATCACACTTAACAGGAAAATGTAACGGCGTTAGAGCAGGTACCCATATTGGTACAATATTGAAAGTTCAGGTATCCTTTTTGACATATTGAAAAAGTGAGACCCCAAATTGATATTATTCTATAAATCAGGTACCTAAAATGGTATTTTTCTTTTAAAAAACAACGTAATTAAGAACTTCGTCCACAACGAATTCGGCAATACCATTAGTAGTTTCTCGTCCATAATGGATTACGATAGGTGAAGTAATCAAAACTACTGGCGGAAAACAATTTCCATTTCAGTGAAATGTCAATTTTGTGACTGTTTGCTAGTGTAAAAGACGTCTTACCCCTTCAGGTATTCATATGAATACATACGCAACTCTATAAAAGTTGCAACAAGATTGTTGGTACAATTAGCCATAAAACCCACCTTACAACTTTGTTAGAACTGTCATTAATGTTGTCCTTAGAGTGGTCAACTCTGTTAGAACTACCATTAAGGTTCCCCTTAGAGTGGTGATGGAATAAAAAGGAAAAAAACTTGGGTGATCATGCAAGTGGCTGACCCATTAAATTTTGCGGTTTTTTCACGGGGTACCCCTGAACTTTAAGTTAATGAACCATCTATCCAACAACAACAACAACAACAACAGTCCCAATATTATCCCATCTAAGATAGGGTACTGAGGGAGCGTGATGTACGCAGCCTTACCCCGATTTGACTAGCATATCACTTAGCGAGAAAATCGTTAGATACCAAATATACCCATAAAACATTTGGACCTGCAGTGAACAACTGTTAGTGATCATCGTACCACAAAAATATAAAGTCGTGTATACCTGCCAAGCCTCCGAAACGTAGAAGTAAAGCACCTGTAAGAACACAAAAATTTGCAGACAATACGACAACTACCATATAAGTGTGAACATAACATGAACAACAGAAATACTAGAGTCACCAAGTCCTCACATGCTAACACTACACCCTATCCTAACAGGTTTAACACCCTACTCTAACAGTCTAGTACCCTAATCCTCGTTCTCCAAGAACTCCTATCTAAGGCATATCCTCGCTAAGTGATAGGCTAGTCATATCATGTCTAATACATTCGCCCCAACTCTTCTTCGGCATGCCTCTCCTTCGAACCCCACTCACAACCATAATCTCGCACCTACGCACCGGTGCATCTGTGCCTCTCCTCCTGACGTGTCCAAACCATCGCAGCCTGGTCTCTCGCATCTTCTCCACGAATGCAGCTACTCCCAACTTCGCCCTAACCACTTCGTTTCTAATCTTATCCAGCCTAGTGAGACCGCACATCCAGCGCAGCATCCGCATCTCCGCAACTGCTAGTTTCTGCTCTTGCAGCTTCTTAGCCGGCCAACATTCGGCTCCATACAACATCGCCGGGCGTACTGCTGCTCTATAAAACTTCCCTTTGAGTTTAAGCGGGATCTTCTTGTCACATAATACCCCTGAAGCAGCCCTCCACTTAAGCCACCCCTCTGAGATACGATGGGTGATATCATTATCGATCTCCCCATTGCTTTGCAAGTACGACCCAAGGTACTTGAAGTGCTCAACTCTGGGAATATCATCCGGACCAATACTCACTCCTTCCAACTGTCCCGCGCCGCTAAAGTTGCAGCACATATTCTCGGTCTTCGTCCTACTTAACCTCAGTCCTCTTGATTCCAAGTTATCCCTCCATACCTCCAATTTGGCGTCGACTCCAGCTCGCTCGTCCACCAGTACAATATCGTCCGCAAAAAGTATACACCAAGGGATGTCTCCCTGAATCCCTCTACTTAGTTCATCCATAAGACCATAACTGTGGCGAATAGGAACGGACTCAGTGCTGACCCCTGATGCAGACCTACCTCAATTGGGAAAGGGTCTGTGTCGCCTCCCGCCGTACAAACACTAGTAGTTACCCCCTCATACATATCCTTAATGACCCTAATATATGCATCAGGAACCCCTTTACTCTCCAAACACCTCCACAAGACCTCCCTAGGGACTCTGTCGTATGCTTTTTCCAAGTCGATGAGCACCAAATGTAAATCGCGCTGTCGTTCCCTGTATAGTTCCATCATGCGCCTGAGGAGGTGTATGGCTTCGGTCGTCGATCGTCCCGGCATAAACCCAAACTGGTTATCGGAGATGTCTGTATCCTTCCTAAGCCGCATCTCAATCACCCTCTCCCACAATTTCATGGGGTGACTGAGAAGTTTAATCCCTCTACAATTGTCACAGTCCTGTACATCCCCTTTGTTCTTGTACAGTGGCAATAGTGTGCTACTTCTCCAATCTTGCGGCATTCTCTCACGCCTTAGAATGCCATTGAACAACCTTGTAAGCCATGATACTCCCCCAAGAACTTCCAGACCTCTATAGGTATCTCATCCGGGCCTACGGCTCTTCCGCTCCCCATCTTACTCAAGGCTTCCTTAACTTCCACTCTAGCGATGCATGGGCACGAACTATGCGTTCGGGCATCCTCGGAACGCCCTATGTCCCCTAGATGAAGCACATTATCGGCATGCTCGTTGAAAAGCTTATGGAAGTAGTCCCGCCACCTTCCTCTTATCATGCCTTCATCTACCAACACTCTCCCATTCTCATCCTTGATGCACCTTACTTGGTCCAAATCCTTAGTCTTCCTCTCCCGCGCCCTAGCTATCCTAAATATATCATTTTCCCCTTCTTTGGTATCCAAACTTTGGTACCATCCCTCGTAAGCCTTAGACTTCGTACGCGAGCAACAACGCCTTAGCAAGAATATGAACTGATGGATAGACACATGGCAAATGCAGTCTTTGGTTTTCGGTATGATGGATAGATTACTTGACAACTCATTAGGATGGGTTTGTAGAAATACACTTGGCAAAAGCAAACTTAGCTTTAAAATATACTATAGATAGATAGATATCAATCAGTTAATACTTACAAATTTTATACGGAGTAATAAAGGAAAGAATTCAAATAAAAGATTATTTATTTCTTAACCAATCAATCAGTTTAGCAAATCCCCTCGATCGATAACTACTCACGGGTAAAATTTGATTGGAATCTCTACTTTCCTAAACTATGTAATTCCTCTCTCCTCTCATCTTCACTGTCAAAATATTTTTTTTAAAAAAAGGTTCTTCTTTTCCATATTTATTATCCTGTGTTTATATTTTTGACTGTTTAATTTCGTTTCGTTTATTGTTGCAACAGGAGTGATTCTATAAAGTACTCAAGAGCAAATGGAATCGTTTCTAAATCATCTGCATCGTCCTTTACTAATATTTTGAAAATCCAGAGGTGTAGCACCTAGCCGAGATGGTAAGGTGCTCCCTCGAATTCCCGGGGTGTCCGGGTTTGAGACTCACCAGTCACATTATGTGGCACTCCTTACCACCTTAAAAAAAATTGAAAATCCTGCATGTTCTTATTCTCATTTCTTTTGTTTAGATTGTGTACTTATTTTGGTGCTTTTTTTTTTTGGCAGATCCACATATGAGTTAGTTTTCGTCATTTAGGAGGTTAGTATTGCTCAATTTTCTGTTTTTTTTTTTTTGGGTGTTTGATTTTCTCATTGTAATGGTTATTGTTAATTTTAGATATATTTACTGCTTCTAGGGTTAATTTTAGTACAACAACAACAACAGTCCCAGCATGCTCCCATCTAAGATAGGGTTACTGAGGGAGCCTGATGTACGCAGCCTTACCCCGATTCTGAAAAATCGGGAGACTTTTTAGTGAAAAGCTTAATTCAAATAATATGTGAGTACTGGTTGTGACTTCTTTTTTTTTTTGTTTCAGTTTTATTCATCACTGGTTCGATAATATTGATGTTGACTAGTAGTCAATGAATTTTTGACCGACCAAGAGTATCATATAGTTAAAAGTTCAGCTAAAAGTTTCAATCTATAATTCTGTTCAAGCTGAGAAATTGGACAAGAGATTCTTTAAGACTTAACAAGCTTGACATCATCATAATTATTCTAAAGTCTTCCATTAGAGCGTGTATTTTGATAAGGAATGATTTAGAGCAATGATTGTCTCTTGTGAAACTAACTTGATTGTCTGAAAGTTAATTGGGGTGGCTATTAAACTTCACAATTGTTTGTGGTTTCCTTAGAATCCTTTGTTTGTTTCATCTGGGAGAAGATGAGCATGTTGTAGTCTCACTAATGGAGTTGGCAAAGGATAACACTTCTTTTGGCAACAATGTACTTATACATGTACATTTCTATATCTTAAACATATATAAGTTGCGTTCTCATAAACAAATAAAACGTCTTTACTTTATCATGTTGTTGAGATTGTGAGTTTGAATGAATGGTTCTAATTAATGGTCTTTCAATAAACAAATAATTTCTCTTTCATGAACTAAAAATGAAGATTATTTGATCACAAGTTAACTCTTATTTGGCATATATTCTTTCCTTGAAAGCATTTGAAATTGTACAATGTGCATAATAATTAGAATCACCTAAACTCTTTTCAATGTTTTTATTTATTTGTTAGGAGATAATGGTATGTCATTTACTGATACCATTATATTCTGAATTTTTTGACAACAGTTTAGCTGTAATTTGGATTTCAAAAGCTGAGTAACTGGGTTTCCTATGCTTTAATAGAATTGAGATATGTCGATACCTGTGCATATTTGTCAGGGTCTTATTAACGCATCTGTGTTACCATTTACATGTCGTGGAAGGCATTTTGAGATTGATTTATCCGTTTCTTTCATATGTATTATGTCCTTGAAGGAATTGAATGAATGAGACATTGAATTATGCACGGTAATATATTATTTCAGAATCTTTGAAACTAGCAGTTTAGAATTATGGACTGAGATGTTCAGAATTATGGACTGGGATCAATTATTTCAGAAACAAATGACTCACATGTTTTATCCTTTTTCTTTAATAGTCTATGAAATCAGCAGTTTATATTCAACATTTTGATTTGTTGATATCAATTTTATGTCCCTGATGGCTGAGGTTTTTATATAGTTCATCAATATAGCTTTCAACATGTAGAAAAAAATGGCACTTTCGAGTTATTCTTAGCAAAGAGTATCTTTTGGTTTTGTTTAATTGGACATTCTTTGTGGGAGTTGGATAGGATTCTTTCATGGTGTAGACAGAACTTAGGAGCACTAGGAAGGACAACAACAATTTTTATTATAAAAAAAACAATAATAATGTCCAAAGGACTTAAGACTGATATTTGTTGTTTGCCTTTCTTAGAGCACATAATGAACGAAGCACTTTTGGAGTACTTTTGAGCAGTTGACGCAGTCACTCATTTACAAGTCGAAGAAGAGTCAAGAAGTTAGAATCAATCCGGCATTGATGATGATGACGATACAGAATGAGTAGATAGATTCTTGAATTTAGAGATCAAATTATGTATTCATGAGACCTTTGTTTGTATATTGAACCATGAATACAAGTGAAATTTCTTAGAAGTCTTTTTAAAAAATGATTAAGATATGGTATGATTCATCTCATATAAGTGGGTTCACTAAAACAACTGAATGCCATTGAAAAAGTGCATACTGAGGGACACGTAGGATATGGCAAGCAACGAGTAATTAGTGTCTATGCACTTCATGAACTTGACTTTATTTTTACTTTCGTTTTTTGAAGAGAAGGAAATAAGTTTGACTATAAAATTAATGATACATTTTATTTAGAAATAATTTAACTAATGTGTATTACTTATACAACATTTTATGATAACTATATAAATATTTCATGCATCATATGGGTACTTAGCTTTATAAATAAATCACAAAAATACAATTATTGTTAGTATGGAGTATATTAAACCAATCGTGTATTCGAATGGACTAAATATATTATCATCTGATGTATTGCAAATGATTTGTCTACCCAAATTATTACGGGGTTGTTACTTATAACTTCACTTCAATTCAAAACCTGTTTAAAGTTAATATGTACACTTTAATGAACACACCCCGTGCATTGCACGGGTTTCAAACTAGTATATTTATACAACCGGGGTACAAACTGTCACCCTAATCTCCAAATAAAAAGAGATTAGACATGTGGGTAATCCATGCCCCTAGCTAATTAATTATTAATTAAATTAATCCATCCTATCTCTACACTTTAAAAGTTCCGATTGATTTCCTTTTTATTACAAGTATGAAAGGAGATTCTCCTTTCCTTCTCCTCAGAATGTAACGCTCTCACTCATCACCCCCATCACGACACGACACGACCTCCGCTCTCTCTCCTCATGCTCGCCTTAGGATGACCAAGCAAAGCTATCACTGGGTCGCACTCTCTCTTCTCCATTGCCGTCAGGTTTCTTTCTTCTACTGTTCTTGATAAAGCCGGCCACCGCTCTGCGGCCGCCACCTCTGTGTTGAGATGCTTGAGCTTATGTGAATTTTCTTGATCCCTCATCTCCTCATCATCGAATGTCCCCTTACCATCTTCTTTCAATTTTGGTAAGTGTATAAAATACACTATATTTTATAGTGTTTTCTTAGGTCTATTATTGACTTCTTAATGTGTTCTGGACTAAAATTGATCTTTTAGATCGTATACACTACCTTGGTTTTGTTTGCACTTATAAGTAACACATTGGAGTACGAACATGAGAAGTTGGCATCGTTAGTTGAATAAAAGTGCATTGGAGAAGTGAAGGATGAAGGAGTTCAAATGATGAAGTTTCAATGCTTAATGAGCCCATGATGGTTTGAGCTATGCCCATAGTTCATGCCGTTGTTAGAATCGCGGAAATGAGCTAATATGCGTGCATTGTGCTCACTGATATGCGTATAGTGCGAATGATGTAATCCATAAAGAAACCTGCCTACGCTGTGCTCTGCGATATGGGCTTAGTGCGGAAGAAGCGGTTCATATTCCACTTTAACCGTTACAAACTAACTCCTATTTAATTGCTTTCCTATTTAATAGTTTCTAGGGGTTACATTCTGAATTCATTCCCCATATTCCCCTACTTTACACCCTTTTACACACACTTTTACGTCCCCTCTTTAAAAAAACTTGAAAATTTCCATGGTGGTTTGAGCACCCATTGAAGATCAACACAACAACATTGGATAGCAATTTCATCAAGAGTTTTTATTCTTATCTTATCTCTTTCTCTATTTCTATTTTATTTTCTATGATGAATTGTTATTCTACTATTGTTGTTTGTTCATCTATGATGTGTGAGTAGATTCTCCATGCTAGGATTGGGACTAACTCAATAAGTTATTATTGAGAATTGGTTAATTGAATTATATTTCATACTATTTACACTCTTAATTTAGTTTCTTATGTCATATTTTAATGTGGTTATAAAGGGCCCTATAATTGCATGACCTTAGATATTTGGTGAAGGACCGAAAGGTGAAATTTGATTATTGGAACACTAGGAGATTGAACTTGAGGTTTGAACCACGAAAGTAGACTAGAATTTATCGAGGGTAAAACGAATATCAAAGAGTGTAATAGGTTTACTTAGATTATTTGTCATGAAAATAGGAGACTAGTCTATTTAGACACGTTATTTGATTCATTGTGGTGAACCCCATTCCTAGTTGTATTTTAAGTGATTGTTGAAAGAGAAATTTTAGTTTATATAGTTTCGTTTATAAAACCCATCAAATTGTGATTTGTCTAACTAATGAAAGATTATAATAAAAGATAGACAAAACTAGTTCTCGTGGGATCGACCCATACTCGCACTCACTCACCACAGTTATGCCGTCTGCTTGCGGAAAATAGACATCAATTTTCTAACATGATTTTACTTCCTTTTAATTTTTTGATCAAAACTTTCTTTTAAATTTTTGTGATAGCATGTGTTTTAATTTTTATGCCAAATTGGGTTGTTTATTTCTTCAATTCCAAAATGAAATTTCTTTTGATAGCTTTAATTCAAGCTTTAAATATTATTTTTTTAATTTTTAATTTTGGACTTTTTTCTTTGTTTTTTTTAAGTATTCATATTATGTTCATTTCCCGTATAGCTGCAATGGTTGCATATCTACGCTAAAGACACCTCAGAAATGATGAAGTCTACAACTTGTGGCTGTTGTCCCTAACTTTCAAGCAACCATCCCAATCCTCCTTGGGGTCCAAGTAATAAGTAACTGGCAAGTTCAGACTCTTATCCGCCTCAAACTCCACCTTCACCTTGATTAAGACAAATTCATAATATATTATATACCACAATATATTATAACATATTGAGTTTCATATAATGAAAAATGATAGATAACTAAATTTTGCAAGTGTGACCACATATACATTCTTTCACTGAAAATCAAGTATAACTTCAACTTATAATCCACATTTTCAACTTCAACTTAACAATACGGCACTTACCGAGGAAAAAAAAACTAAATTGATTGAATTTAACAGAAATCAATTGCAATAAAAATATGACTAAACACTTAACTAAACTAAATTAACTGAAGAAAAAAATTTAATTTAAATTAACTAAACTGTAGAATTAAGTTGAACACAATCTTATATTATTAATCGAAGTATATAATGAATTGTTTACACCCCTTCTCTTAATCTCTCCCACACCATCTAAAAAGAAAATTCATTTTCAAAATACATTTTAGTTTCTTATAACAATCATTTTTTTTATGGCCTTATAACAATCATTTAGATGTCATAAAAACGCATTTGGTGTACAATGATCGTAGTACACCTAAGTGGCTAGTTATACCATATAATTTATAGAATTTCGATAGTTACTTAAAAAAGTCACAATTTTAGGTGCTTTCTTAAAAAGACAACTTGTGTAGGTGGTATTTTCCAAATTCCCATAATGAATATGAACTTTATACATGACGCCAATCCAATTCACCGTATTAGTAAAGACCGAATAATTGGGGATAGCTGAGTAAGCTGACTAGCTATCTTTGGATAAGTCATGCAAATGAATATTTCTTTGTTTTGCATGTTTTTATAAAATGCAAGGTTAATGAAATCAATAATGGCAAAATGCTATTCTGGTAGAAGTGCATTTAATAAGCTTTTACGATAGAGATTCAGTTCATTAAGTCTAGAATGCATACACTGGCCACCTTTATTTGAATTAAAACAAACACGCTGTAAGAGACGAGAGAAGGCAAAAGTAACCCAATTTAGATGAGCTTGGTTGCCAAGCAAGCTAAAATTATGGCGAAATTCCCACTCCTCACCAGGAGCATGCTTTTGTTGTTCTTGAATCATAATCTTTCTATGGTTCTTGTGAAATCGCAACCCAATAACCACCTAAATTCATCACTCGATCTGTTTTTTAGTTACAATTGTCCTAGTGACAGAGATACCGGCCTATTACCTAAATAGTACCTTCCACCAGAACCTTAAAGTAGTCCATGCAAACGTGAAATTGCCAACTATCACAATGAATGTCAGCTTTGGTCAGAACAAGGACAAGGTCTATGCCCTATACCTTTGTCGAGGTGATCTCACCCCTGAAGATTGTTTTTTCTACATCAGCATATCACTCAATGGTGCCCAAATAACAAAGAGTCTATCATATGGTTAGAGAAATGCATGCTACGGTATGCAGATCGAGATATATTCTCGAAAGAAGAAGATTCTCCATCACATAATTGGATCTCATTTTCCAGTTACACTACGAGCTTCTCAGTGACGGCTTAAAATTTAACAAGGCCATGTGCGGTATGGTATATGTGCGGTATATGTACGACATATGTGCAGTACATAGGCCCTTATTCGTTTTAGTTTTACGGCCAACGAATAAATTTATAATAAATTCATAAAACTGCTATTATTTTGAGTCTCTTTTAATGATTGTGACTCTATGCGAGCAGACCACTCGCACCATGCCTAAGCCACCCATGGAGCTTCACTCCTCCTGCATCCCCTCATCAGGCACCATAATCTATCAAAGATAGTTTTCCCCTCATCAATTAAGCTGCATCAAGCGCACACAAAGTTTCAATTGTCCAAGGTTTTGCAACTAGAGAGTTGAATATCACAATTGGCCATAACTCTAAGATATGCACACCTGACATAAAGCAATCCTCATGTCATAATTGACTCACACAGGCGTACGAAATCATTCAATCATGTTGTTCTTCAAGTATACAAGCATTAGCATACCTTCCCAGTTGCCAGTTAAGGTATGACAGTGAGATATTTTTCAGAGGTAACAGTATTGCTGGTGAGTACCACAACCCCATTGAAGATTTACTCCCAATTCTACCATCATAGTAGCTAAGGAATGAAAAATCTAGGCCTTGCAATTTTGCCTTTCTTTAGCTTAGATGAAATGAGCTCATATACTGAAATAGAGTGATTGTATCTTGTTACTACAACAAGAGAGCAACAAAAGCCCCCAAGGTAAAAGATTCCAACAGCAGTAAAGATCAGCATACCAGTGGCAATGGCAATATTGCTCTTATAAGGCTTGAAAGTTGATTCCTGCTGGCTCTTGAATGGGACACAGAAGTCAGATCAACAAAGAAATTGTAAGTAAAATAAAATATCATTCATACCTTAAGAGAAAAAAACACACTATCCATCAATTCAGTATCAGCGTGCGTACAGGACTTTGAGCTCTAGATTGTGAAGCATGATGATCAAGCAATGTCATAAAGTGTCTGACTTCATGTTTCTTTCAATTGTTCTCAATCACAGATGAGCTCATAGCCAATTAGCCATGGAGTCCTTACATTTTGACGTTGATACGATAAAAGCAGCGACAGACAACTTCTCAGAAAATAGTAAGCTCGGGAGAAGGGGGTTTGGTGTTGTTTACAAGGTAACTTTGGGTGCACATAAAACAAAATGATCCATGATTATTGGACCAAAACATAAAACTCCATCAGCTTACCATTTTTTCACTTCAAAAAGTTATTTATATGTGGGGCGAGAACGTAGTTAGTCAATTACTACTTAGTGTGCTCGATGAAATATGAAACTGGGAGCATGAATCAAGCAATAAAAGACTACCAATTTCAGGGATTAGCTTCAAAAATTTCTGGCAAAAATGGATGCAGAAACACTGAAACAAGTACCTGCGTAAAAATATATCAGGGAAAACTTGAAGACGGTCGGGAAATAGATGCCAAGAGGCTCTCACCAAGATCTAGACGAGGAGTTCACTAATTCACAACTGAGGTCCTTCTAGTTGCAAAGCTTCAGCATAAAAATCTAGTCAGACTTTTGGGGTTCTGCTTCACAGGAGAAGAGAAGAGAAGAGACCCCATCCCAGATGGGACACACTGTGATGTTGTTGTTGTTGTCTTCACAGGAGAAGAGAAAATACTTATATATGAGTTCCTTCCGAATTTAAGCTTAGACAGATATCTATTTGGTAAGAAAAGATCAGTTGAATGAATTCTTCTTTAAACAGAGATGCATGAGCCATCTGACATACCAACGACTAAATTCAATTGTAGATCTTGAAATGAGTCTGACATTGGATTGGCGAGGCAGATATAGGATCATATGTGGGATTGCCCGAGGACTGTACCTTCACGAGGATTCAAGAATGAAGATCATCCACAGGGATCTAAAGCCTAGCAACATTTTGCTGGACAAAGATATGACTCCTAAGATATCAGATTTTGGCATGGCAAAGCTCTTTGAAGAGAATCAAGCTCAACTGCTCAAGGCCTCAGCAACAGAACAGTTGGAACTCGGTAAGGTTCTATTATCGAAGTTAGTATGCGTGTGATTCATACATCTCAACTCTGTACACTAATACTTGCCAACTGCGATCATCACAGTGGTTACATGGCCCCCGAGTATGTTAAGACTGGACGAGTCTCTGTAAAGTCAGATGTCTATAGTTTTGGAGTCCTTATTTTGGCACAAAAAAAAAATGAGGGGAAATAATGCAACTTATATTAGTCATTGTAATCCAAGCGTACAAGCTCTGCAATACTATCCGGACAACAATTTATCCAGGATTGTTCGACTCCGCACGGAACTACTCTAGCGAGATAGTGAGCTACGGTATTCCCACTTCTCTTTACCATCTCCAAGCAAAAGAACTATTTGACAACGAAATAAAATGAACTACATCTTCTATAACTAGACTCACTTCATCAAAACCGCTTGGGCTGGACTGAAGTTTCTGAATTACTGTAAGGCAATCAGATTCGATGACTACTCGAGGGTATTAGAGCCTTGTTGCCCACTTCACACCCAACAGGCAGGCCTTTGCCTCCCTCCACTTGGCTTGAGTGCGTCGTACTGCAGAAAAAACAACCTTTCCTTCCTGGTTACGTCCTATAGCGCTGAGGCCTATCCAGCTCTCATCTGAAATGGTGGCATCCACATTGATCTTGATCACGCCCACCTCTGGAGGTGTCCATACCGCTAGGCTCGGACTGCAGTTCTTAACTTTCATGGTGTTTCGCTGCTGTATCTTGTTTAGCTCAGCAACAAGTCGCTTGGCCCGTTCCAGAACAACATTTGCAGGTGTAGACTTCGCGTCGAAAACCAAGGTGTTGCGGCTGAACCAGATCGACCATAGCAGTGTTGCTGCAAGTTGGAATTTTTCTAAGTCAAGCTTCTCCTTCCAATTAACCAGCAGTTCTTTAAAATCATTGTTGCCAGGCAAAGGTGGTGCATTATTACAATCAGAGATGTCCCAAAGTCTGGTCACTTCTGGGCATTTAAAAAAGGTGTGACTCATGGTTTCAGATTCAGCTTTGCACCGTGGGCATTCGTCAGTGTCAATAAGGTGGCGTCGCTTCAACTCTTGTTTTATGGGTAGGATGTTCACGGCATTTTTCCACAGGAGTTGCCTAATCTTGGGCAGGACATCAGCATTCCAGATTGCAGACCAACAAGGATCAGCATTTTCTAAGTTCAGTGACCTTCCCAACATATAAGCAGTTTTCACGGAATAATCTCCGTCATCCGAGAAAGCCCACATGATAGAGTCTTCAGCCAGCCGAGTACTGATGGGGAGAGCAAGAATAGAGTCCCTATCCTCCTCACAAAAAGTGTCATGCAGAATCTTCAGGTCCCATTCTCCTGTCGAGTGATCAATTAAAGATTGGACTAGTGCCTCTGTACGATCCGCAGGTGGAGGTGTTATGACGAATCTCCCATTTTCCCCAATCAGCCAGGGGTCCTGCCAAATTTTAATCTTAGCACCATTGCCCACTCTCCAAACGATCCCCTCCAGTAGCAGCGACTTAGAACTCCAAATACTCCTCCACACGTAACAAGGTCTGCCTCCCAGCCGTGCTTGAAGTACGTCAACCTTCTTGTAGTACTTAATTAGCTTTCATGACCCGAGCCATCAGTGAACTAGGCTGTTGAGCGAGTCTCCACGCTTGTTTGGCAAGTAGAGACAGGTTGAAGATCTGAAGGTCTCGAAAACCCATTCCACCTAGCCATTTAGGATCGCACATCGGAGTCCCATGATTTCCAATGTGTCTTGCGTTTCTCCTCGGTTGTGCCCCAACAGGATTTGGCAAACATTGCATGAAACTCCTGAATAAGAGTGGATGGTAGTAGAAAAATTCCCATAACATAGCTCGGGATTCCTTGAGCTACGGCTTTGATCAAGACTTCTTTTCTTGCTGTTGACAAAAACTTCTCCTTCCACCCATTTAGTTTTTTCCAAATTCGCTCCTTGATTGAAGAAAAAAATGACTTCCTCGATCTCCCAGTCAACGTAGGCAAACCCAAATATTTCTCATGTTTTGGTACAAGTCGCATTCCAAGCAGCCCTCGTAATTCCTCCTTCACCGTTGCGTTGACCCCTTTGCTAAACGAGATTTCCGATTTATCATAATTCACTTTTTGACCGGAAGCTTTCTCATAATTGCTTATTATTGTAGCAATTTCAATGCACTCCCTTTGGTTGGCTCGTGTAAAGAGAAGACTATTATCCGCAAAGAAAAGGTGGGATATTTGAGGTCCCGTCCTGCTGGCCTTTGCACCATGAATGAGCTTGGCCTTGGTCGCCTTATTGATCAAACCTGAAAAAGCATCCGCGACTAGGATAAATAGATAGGGTGAGATAAGGTCTCCTTGCCGGAGCCCTCAGGACGGTCTGACCCATCCCCTTGATCGACCATTCACAATAAAAGAGTATGTAACTGTAGACAAACAAGACAAAATGATGGAAATCCATCGAGCATCAAAACCCATTTTTAACAGGACTCTCTAGAAAAGACCACTCTATCCTGTCATAGGCTTTACTCATATCGAGTTTCATAGCCATAGTACCTCTCCTACATCTAGAAAAGACCACTCTATCCTTATTTTGGAGATTGTTAGTGGTCAAAGGCAAAGGAAAAGTGTGTTTCAAACTTGGGAAGATGCTGAGGCTCTAACCAGATCAGTACGAGTCACAAATTACCAAATAAAAGTATGTTCTTTGTGCACTAAGGTACTCCCCCACTGATGACTTGCATAATTTACTGCAGGCACATAGATTATGTCCAACCAAGGATGCTACAGCACTAGTGGACTCTACAATGTGTGGAAAATTTGACATGGAAGAGGTAACAAGATGCATAAGTATTAGTCTGTCTTGCATCCAGGAAGATGCTGAAAAACGGCCCACAATGGCATCAATTGTTTCTATGTTGACAGGTGACGCCAGCATACTCCCACAAACATTCCCATATGGGAAGAGCAACTCACAAGAAGGGACATATATGTTTGTTGGTACATACTCAGGAGTGGAAGAGATAACAACAGTTACTGGACGTTGACGGCACATCCACAGATCGGAAATGTTAATGTGAATTCATATTAGTTGCACACGATTTGAGAACCAATGGTACAGACACTTTGACACTGCAGCCTGTGGTTTGCATTGCCAAACAAGTCTTTTAGATATGAAACTGAGTTTGGAACCACAAACACGACGGTTAGAGAAATATTTTATCGATTTTCATTGCATTGCTATTTGGAAGGTGTTTTCAACAAACACGCATCATTCAAAAAAGAAGTAAAACAGATCCTCTCCTACTTTGAGTATATGGACATATGTAAGCTCCCACAGACAGTATCAGTCCAGTGTCAACTATGTCCTTATGTGCTACTCCCCATGGGTACACAAAGTATCTTTGTAACTTCCTTATTACTGATTCTGTGATACAGGCTGCCTACTTACCTATTTGGCTTCTTAACAGCCACCTAGAGAAAGTTTGTTTCAAGCAATACAACAGTATAAGACCCCATGGACTTCAGCCGGGGTCCAAAATTTAGCTGTATATGTAGATTGGTGTAAATCCCCTCAGGGTTACGATTGCCTTGCTTTCATATATATATAGCATTTACAGTATAGTATCCAATCTAAACTATACTAGCTAAGTAGCTAACTTACAGGAGTAATACTAGGGAGTAAGACTTAGGCTATTCTCGGTTGTTACAATATGTAAAGAAGATATTTACTGAATAATATCTACTACTAACACACCCCCGCAGTCGAAGCGGGAGGAGGCCGAACGCAAAGGCTGGATCGAAACTCATTGAACAACGAACTAGGCAATCCTTTCGTGAAAATATCAGCATATTGTGATGATGATGGAACATGTAATACCCGTATTTGGCCCAAAGAAACTTTCTCACGCACAAAATGTATATCAAGTTCCACGTGCTTAGTGCGTTGATGTTGAACGGGGTTGGAAGATAAGTAGATTGCACTGATATTGTCACAAAAAATCAAGGTTGCTGTGGGTAACGGACAATGGAGTTCAAGCAAGAGATTTCGAAGCCAACAAGTTTCTGCTACTACATTAGCTACACCCCGATACTCGGCCTCAGCACTTGATCGTGAGAGAGTAGGTTGACGTTTAGAAGACCAGGAAATGATGTTATCTCCAAGGTACACACAATAGCCAGAGGTGGAACGACGGGTGTCAGGGCAACCACCCCAATCTGCGTCTGTGTATGCTGTGAGACTAGAGGGAGAGGACCGAGAGTAGAGATGAATACCAAAAGCAGTAGTGCCCCTCAAATAACGAATGATACGTTTTAAAGCTTGCATATGATGGTCCTTGGGATCATGCATAAAGAGGCAGACCTGCTGAACAGCATAAGCAATGTCGGGGCGAGTGAATGTTAAGTACTGAAGAGCTCCGGCCAGGCTGCGATAAAGAGAAGAATCACACAGAGGCTGTCCATGTTGACCAGACAACTTGGCTTTTGTGTCAACAGGTGTCGAGACCGGCTTACAAGAGCTCATCTTGGCACGCTCAATGATGTCCTGAGCATATTTCTCTTGTGAAAGAAATAAGCCAGACTTGGTGTGCTGCACAGAAATACCAAGGAAATAATGCAGAGGCCCGAGATCAGTCATTGCGAATTCTTTGCTTAGAAGAGTGATGATATGCCGCAAAAACGTAGAAGAGGAAGCGGTCAATATGATGTCATCTACGTAAAGTAGAAGGTAGGCCATGTCGTGTCCACGTTTATAAACAAATAATGAAGCATAAGACTTACTTGCCACAAATCCAAGCTGACAAATATAGCTAGCAAAACGGTGAAACCACGCCCGAGGTGCTTGTTTCAACCCATACAAGGACTTGCGAAGAAGACATACATCCTTGGGTCGTGAAGAATCAGTAAAGCCAGGGGGTTGATGCATGTACACAGTTTCTTGTAGATTACCATGGAGGAAAGCATTCTTGACATCCAGTTGATGTATAGGCCAAGATTTAGATAGAGCAAGACTGAGCACAGAGCGTATTGTCGCAGGTTTCACAACTGGGCTAAAGGTATCATCACAATCCACGCCTTCTTGTTGGTTTTTGCCATTGGCTACCAGCCTAGCCTTGTAACGCTGCAAAGTCCCATCCGATTTAAATTTGTGCCTGAAAAGCCACATAGAACGAATAACATTGACCCCCATGGGTCGGGGTACTAAATCCCATGTATTATTTTTAATCAAAGCATTATATTCATCTTTCATGGCCTCAGTCCAGTTGGGGTCTTTAAGAGCATATAGATGCGACCTAGGGAGAGGGGAAAGGGAGGAGGTTGTTGCCACATGTAAATTTAGAAGGCGACGAGGCCTAAGGACCCCGAGCTGACTACGAGTGACCATATTGTGACGAGGTGGAGGAGGGGGGGCTGCAGCTTGTGGTGAGGCTGGTGTTGGTGTAGGAGGAGTGCGAGGCTTCGGCAGGGGGGTACAGAATATTAAGGCGAGCGTCTGAGTGTACACCTTCATTAAGGAACTCATATGAAGAGGGTGAAGGGCGAGAAGCATAAGGGAATGTATTTTCATCAAACCTGACATGGCGAGAGATGATAATTTTGTCTGTTTCAAGGTCGAGGCAGCGATAGCCACGATGATTAGAGGGGTACCCGAGGAACACACACGCAGATGACCGAGGGGAGAGCTTATGTGGTGCGGTAGAGCTAAGGTTGGGATAACACAGCGAGCCAAACACACGTAGGTGATCAAAAGATGGTTCTCGGTTAAAAAGAAGCTTGAAGGGGATGTCCCCATTGAGGGTGGTGCTGGGTAGAAGGTTAAGAACATGAGCAGCATGGTGTAGTGCTTCAACCCAATATTTGGGTGGAAGTTTGGCCTGAAATAAGAGTGTTCGAACTTTATCATTTAATGTACGAATGATGCGCTCGGATTTTCCATTCTGTTGAGATGTTTGAGGACATGAGAATCTCATTAAAATTCCATGTTCAGCAAAGAGGGCAAGCATAGCATTATTATCAAATTCACCACCACGGTCACTTTGAAAAGCTTTAATTTCTTTATGGAATTGAGTTTTGACATAGGCTCGAAATTGTGTAAATTTAGAGAACGTGTCACTCTTATGTCGTAGAGGATAAATCCACACAAAGTGAGAATATTGATCAAGAAATACGACATAGTAGCGAATGCCCGACTCACTAGGGACAGGAGATGTCCACAAATCTGAATGAATAATATCAAAAGGAGAACCACATGAAGTAGAAGACAACTGAAACGGTAACCTAACATGTTTTCCTAGTTGACATGCATGGCAAAGGGAGGAGCTAGCCTCTTTATTACATGATATAAAACCTTTAGAAACTAAGGACTGAAGAGTGGGAGCGCATGGGTGTCCCAATCGTTGATGCCACAAGGCGGAGGTAGTGGTGAGGAAGGCAGAAGGAGATGTTGAACGCGGAAGTGAGGGCGGCAGTATAGGGTAGAGATCACTGTCACTATCACATCGGAGAAGCATCGTTCGTGTCTAAAGGTCCTTCACAGAAAAACCATGTGGGTCAAATTCGACGGAACATTTATTATCTCTAGTGAACTTACAGACAGAAACTAGATTTTTAAGAATGTTTGGTGTGACTAAGACATGATTAAGGTATAAGGGACGATTTTGACTAGGAAAAGCATGACAACCAAATTTAGAGATAGGGATTGTGGTTCCGTTTGCAACTGTGACCATATTATGAGGAGATGATATAATACTCGAATTAAAGACATGAGATAAAGTACATGCGTTGTTTGTGAGGTGGGCAGTGGCACCTGAATCCATGTAGAAGGAAGCATCTTGTGGCTCTTGAAGGGTCATAGTATTGAAAGCATTAAGAACATCTGCGGTGGGTTGATAGTATGGAGCGGAAGCGGCAGAGGAATTACTGGGAGAAGGCACATTAAGCCATGACTGGGCGAGATTTGCTGCGGGGTAAGATGGGCGAGGGGCTGCACCAAGAAGACCAGGTTGCTGTTGTGTAGGCTGCCAGGTAGGGGCATAAGAGGGAGCATACCGAGGTGGCGGCATGAACCAATTTGGATACATGTTCCATTGAGGGGGAGGAAGATGGTACCCTGCTTGATTTGGCGGATAGTTGTGGCTGGAATGTTTGTTGTTTTGGCCCTTCCCTTTGTTGCCCTTATAAGAACCTTTACCCCGACCATTGTTGTTGTGATTTTTGTTATACGACTTGTTAGGATTGTGAGATGGAGCAGGCTGTCCAGCATACAACACAGTAGGGGCCGAAGGGGTTGCAAGATGGGAAGATTGGTGGACTTCATTGTTTAATTGGTCTTCCTCAAGTTTTAACATGGAGCGGGCTTCTATAAAGGAGGGGAATGGAGTTTTGTACCGTATAGCATTAATCACATTACCATACTTAGGGGGTAGGCCATTGAGCATTTGGATCACAAGTGTTTTGTCACTTACAGGAGAGTCGACGGTCCGCAAGTAGATCGGACAAGGTTTTGAGTCGATGACAGTAGGCTGGTGCAGATTGATCACCAAGACGTAAGGTGCGAAACTCTTGTTCCAAAGCCACTGAGCGAGCATCCTTATTGTCGCGAAAAAGATTTTCGATGCTAGTCCATATGGTATGAGCAGTAGGCTTCTTACCATTTAGAACCATACGAAACATAGGAGGTGCAATGGTTCCATAGAGCCATGACTTGACTAATGAGTCAAGACGTTTCCACGCCATATCAGTTGGAGAAGAGGGTTGGGAAGTGCCATCGAGGTGGCCTAGGACATCAAAACTTGTAGCATGAGTTTCGAAAAGCTCCTTCCAGATTTCATAGTCAGAATCATTGAAGTCAAGAACAAGTGGGATGAAAGTTTTAATGTTTGAAACAGCAAAGGCAAGGGGTGCTTTTGTGGTATCTCCCATGGAGAAGGTTAGGAAAGAATGTGTAAAGAAGAAGGATAGAGATACGAGTTAGGAGGAAGGAGTCTTATGGGTCTCTGATACCATGTAGATTGGTGTAAATCCCCTCAGGGTTACGATTGCCTTGCTTTCATATATATATATAGCATTTACAGTATAGTATCCAATCTAAACTATACTAGCTAAGAAGCTAACTTACAGGAGTAATACTAGGGAGTAAGACTTAGGCTACTCTCGGTTGTTACAATATGTAAAGAAGATATTTACTGAATAATATCTACTACTAACAGTATATTCCAAAATAGTTCGTCTATTGTCGATGAATTTGAAAGAATAATGACTATCTTACAGTGATTATGGACTAAATCAAAATGGCAAAAAAAAAATAAATACTTCTGGTACTTCTTAATTTTATTGAAGTTGCAGGAAGTCAATACTTCATTGCTGCAATTCTTTTGAGTCAATCTCGGAAACAACCTTTTTAAAAAAACAGGGGAAATGTGCGTACCTCAGCACCCCCATTGAATGGGAATTACACTAGGTTGATGTTCCTGTATATTCCAAAATATTGAGAACCCCAGACTTACTCCAAGAATGATATGTTTGCTGCCTTTTCCTTAAAATACAACATAAAGGTTATTTGCCAATAATCTCTCCCTTTTCCCCTCCTCCCCTCAATTCCCTTCTTCATAAACAGGCTGTAAGTATCTTGCAATTATCAACAGGGATGAGTATTAATTTCGTGACTTACCCTCACCTTTCTGCTTGAACTTTTATCGCCTTAACTTGAACATCCAAAAAGAAAATCTTAACTCATAGAATATGCTATTAGATATGCATGGAAACTAGCTTCACGGTTAATTAAAGATTCTAAATAGCATATCACAAGTTATGGTTCTTGTAGAATTAGCTCCACATTTAACCCTGGCCCTGAATCATCATTCAATGTGACGACTGAGGAGTGCATATTTAACACCACTAATCAAGTCAACACCATACAATTCGCACACTGGTTACAGTTCATTATTATCTCTTTTATCCACTAAGTAACTGAAGGGTTTTTTTAGAGATTAGAAATGCAAAAAAATTAATTTCGACACAGTTATTATGACTAATGAGTGCACAATGCAGATGGAAAAACAGCTTCGTAAAGCTGGCATCTCAACCGTGACTATTTGTTCAAGTAAAACAGTGAAATAAGACAATTTAAAGGATAACAAAAGAAGAGAGGAGAGGCGGCAGAAAGAATAACTTGGTCTGACCGCAAAGCTTACGCAAGTCTCAAAGTAATAACATGATGCTCTGCATACAGTCAAAATATTTTATTTTCGGAAAAAAGCATTTACAGTATCCAGAGTTCCAGTCAAAGACATCATTGGGGAAAATTTTACCAAGGTGATCACACCAATCATTGGTAGCTTAAACCTTCCCACCTCTCTAATTACTAGATCTAAAGATTGCAGCATCCCTGTTGACTATATGTATATATTACTATATTTGCATAACCCTCACTATGGAAGATTGGAAGCAGAATGACATGAAATTCGAGTAGCTGGATAATGATGGTACCTCTACCGGGTGAAAGTTCCAATTGTAGCCCATGAAAAATATAACAAGTTGAGCTCATATTATCAACAGCCTGAACACTTTAAAGATAGTGACTATTACCTCTTGAAACACCAAGTCTTTTGCACTTATCCTCCATGTGAAGTGCCCAATGTCATTATCTGCACTGACCAGGAGAGTATACAACCTTGTGAACCACAAAGCTTGGAAACAGATCAGCATTTCTCTAGTTTTCCACAGCCAGTGATACCCTGCCTTCCAGAAACTCACTAGAGGTCAAATTCTTCCAGCTTATCGCCCTGGTAGACCAACTATATACACTAGAAGTACTGGGTTCAGTCAAAAATCTGGATTCTTCATCCCAGGAAAGATGTAGATCAAGTACTCCAAGGTTATTTGCAAACATGGCATCCTCAACAAGCCACTTGATTTACAGTAACGAAGGAATTGTGAGTGCACTTGTTGGGTCTACAGATATGGTTGATCATACAAGGTACCAAGTCATCGGATTCCAAAAACCTTATGCAGCATACCAGCAACAATGATGTTGTAAGTTCGTGCGACAGGAGTGATCCCTGAACACCTCATCTCCGAGAGAACCCTAGAGGCATCAGCCAATCGACCATTTATAAAATAAGCTGATATAACAGCATTGTATGAAACAATATCAGGCTCCAATCCCTTAGCAATGATTTCTTTCAGAACTTCTTCTGCTCTCTCAAAAGACCGGGACCGGCTATGCATGATAATCAACGTGTTATAGGTACTCAAACTAGGAGTAATTTGACTTTCTTTCATGATGTCCAACATCTCACTAGCTTTGCCAATCATCAGTCGACGGGCATAAAGTGCAACCATGGCATTCAAAGTAACTGCATCCCAAATAAAGGCTTTTTTCTTCATTTCTAACCAAGCTCGTTCTGCATCCATCAAGAGGTCACCTTTGCAATTCACAAGAAGTAAGGCCTTGAGTAGCTTTGCAGACAGTTTAATTTCACCAGAATAGACACGTTCTGAAAGAATCTTCACACGCTCAAACTGCTTTCCATTCGCATAAGCATTAAGCAGACAACAGTAGCTAACCGCACTGGGTTTGAAGTTTCCTCGCTCCATATCAGCTATTACCTTTTCAGCCTGCTCCCAAAGCCCACCTTGAGAAAACGCTGTTAAAAGGGCATTGTATGTTGAAAGGTCCGGAGTGACCCCAGCATCAAGCATCATCTTGTAGACATCTGTTGACTGTTTGAAAGAGCCACATCGACTGTAAGCTACGATCAATGCATTATAGGTTTCCCTCTCAGGTACATATCCTGCGCTCTTCATTTCCTCAAACAATACTGACACTTCAGCGCCCATTCCATTCTTCCCTAACACAGACAAAAGATTGGTCCAAGTAACAATATCAGTAGAGCAATTGCATTTCTTCATTTCTTCAAAGATGTTCATCATTTCAGAAAACTTTCCCCGATCACCATACATTCGAATGATAGAATTATAGGTGCAGAGATTGGGACGGCATCCTTCATTTCTCATCTCGTCAAGAACCTTCATGGCGCATTCATCTCTACCAGCTTTCTCAAATCCCGAAAACAGTATATTGTAAGTGAAAACATCAGGCTTACAGCCTGCTTTCACCATATAAGCTTTAACTGCCATAGCATCATCTAAGAAGCCATGCTTAGCAAAAGCTGAAATCAACGAATTATAAGTCACGTCAGCTGGCCTAATGCCATTATTCTCCATCTCCCTCCAAACTTGCATAGCTTCCGCAGGACATCCAGACTTGCCATAAACATCCAACAGCGCATTATAAGTAACCCTATCCGGTGCAACACCGGCAACCTTCATCTCCTCGAAAACCTTCGCAGCTTCTTCATACAAAGATCCACCACGACAACAACTAATAAGCGTATTATAAGTATACACATCCGGAGCAATACCATCCCTCCTCATCTTCTCCACTACCTCCATAATCTCACCCCAAGGCTTCCCCATCTTTCCATAAACATTCAAAACAGCATTATACATAACCAAAGTCGCCTCACAACCTTTCTCCTCCATCTTCCAAAAAACCTCCATAGCCTCCCTATACCGCCTACTACTCGAACAAGCACTCAACAAAGCAGTATAACCATACACACCAACCTCAAAACCCTCCTCAACCAACTCATCCACCAACGAAACCGCGTCCGAAACCCTACCTTCCTTCCCTAACACACCAACCATCACAGCAACAACCTTCTCCTGCACCAAAACCCTACCGTCCTCTCGCCTCCGAACCCAATCAAACACACTCAAAGCCAACTCACACTTCTTATAAAACCCTAAACCCTTCACAACACCCAAAACATCATCCCTAAAACAGTCTAACCCAACATTACAACCCTCACTCCCTACATGGCTTTGGTACAATTCAAGTAACATATCATCTAATAAAGCGAAATCAAAATGTGGGCCATTGATAGTTTTGAAAAAGACCTTACCTTTATCACATAAGCCATGGTGGGACCATGGCTGGCCCCTTTTCTTGTCAAAGGGCTTACCAAGGCGGTGGCGGCGGCTTGTTTTGGATAAAGGGGTTGTGTTTGGGTCGTTCTTTGGTTTGTTTTCTGTCCATATGTCTTTTATAAGTGGTGACAGTGGGTGTGCTGGTGGTTGAGAATTAGTATTGCCACCTTTGTTGGTATTGATAATATTAATGTTGTTGTTATTGATGCTGAGGTTGGAAGTGTTGGTTTTGTCATTGGGTTGGTTTTGGTCTTGGAGAGAGAGTGGAGTGGTTTGGAGAAGAAGGGGTAAAGATAGTATTTTTGCCATTTTGCAGACACAAAGACAGCAAACAGGGAAGGAAGTGAAGAGTGGCGGGAGAAAATAGAGAGCGTTATCCGGTTAAGCTCTTATTGGACTTTGTTGGAGACAAGAGTCAAGTAGTTAACTAGTTTCCTTCATTCCTTGCCTCTTTTTTGTACTGAGGATGTCATGTAGAGTATCTTTCAAATGTAGCAAAGGAAAATAGTAATAACCCCTCAAAAATAACAAAATAAAATTTGCAAATGGCAGGCCAAGAACAAGCCCAAAAAGGTACAAGTCGAAATTCAATCCCAGAAAACTAGCCCATTTTGTTGATTTCCCCATCAACAATTCATCATGCAACCTGAGTTACCTGTCACTTCTATAAAAAAATCCGGCTTTGATGGTGTGTCAATTTATTTATCATTTAATTTTAACCTTCCGCAATTTGTTAATGCACTAAAAAGAATTTATATTAACAAATTATGAATGGCGTAAACTAAGTGGTACACGGATTGGCATCCAATTATAGACTCTAAAACCTCACTGCTAGTCAGTCCGTTTATTTTAGGATGTTCAAATGACAGGATAGTTGGTTGTAGGAGTATTACTAGTATAGTAGTATATCATCCTGGCTCGTCTTTCTTAAAATAAAAAAAAAGCAAGCATCAATGGGGTAGCGAGTTGTAGAAGTATGTGTAGTTCAAATTGTTCGAGGTTCGACCACATGCATGCTTGTGCAAAAGGACGCCTCTGTTATTGCTGCGATGGAAGGCGACACCAAATTGTCAATGAGTCGACCAGTTTCTGAAGTTTAATCGAGGTTCAAAGGTGACACAGTTTAAGCTCGAATTTTTGTCTTTGGACTGTAGGGAGTAGATGATAATTATGAGGAAGACATCTGTGACTTGAAAAGGTTTGTCCTCGAGGTGTCGAGACCCTTGTGGCCTATGCAGAGGGCAAGTAGCCAAGTAAGGTTTTAATGGTATGCATGCAGTGTAGACAAGACAGTAAAACACCGCTGATCATAAGCAGCAACGCAAACATTTAACCGCAGTGAGTGATTAGTACAGAAATAATAGGATTAAGAAACAGCAGTTGATAAAAGTGAATGCTAATTTACAATATTTTTCATGACCAATGATAATTACAAATCAACCCAAGGCTTGGAAAAATGTTGGTTAAAGCTAACCTAACCACCATGGTCTTTCGACAGTTCTCCCCTGATACCTAGACTAAGGATACGGATATAATCTCAAAAAGAAAAAGGATACGGATATAATAAGACAGAATACTTTCCTGCGTATCTGCAGACACTCCAAGATCAGCCAGATTATTCCAAGGGCTTCCAACTCACCCAAATGAACAAATCGAAACCGCTATCAGCTAGGTGCAGCGGCATATCGTTAGCTAGCTCCTAAAACATCACTTATCAGTTATCAGTATCACACCACGAGGCTGCCTTTATATTTATTAGCTCCCAGCAGCTCATGATACTGCTGCAGTTCATCTCAGAAATGCAACAGAAACAAACACCTTCCGAGGATAACAGCCAACGAGAAGCCTGTAACTTACGAGACAAAGATACATCTAACAGTTTATTGAAAAATGATTTACAACTTGACCCCGGGCTTAAAAACTTGTTGATATGTCCAACTATAGTGCCCTCTGCGCGAAGGTCTTCACCGTTTCAAGGATACGGATGTAATCGAAGAATAGAGAGGATTGTTCACCCTCAAGTCCATCCCTACTGACCCTATTACTACCTGCCAGATTGTTGCACGGGCTTCCACCAATAACAAAATCAAAAACACCATATTTATTCATCAGATACTCCAGCCGGTCAATAGTCAGCTTCTGGACATCATCGATTTCTAACAGGTCACCTTTCTGGTTTGTCTGCTCCCACCAGCCTTTGAGAATGTTTCTGTTTACTTCCGAAATTTCTACAGAAACTACAAGGTTCAGACGGATACCCAGACGATGAAGAGCAACTTCGCCCCCTCCGATACCCGTGAAAAGAGAGAGAACCTTAATACCATTAGGAAACAAATCCTTCAACACCGATAAATGATAGGCCACAGTATCCACCTGTAATCAAAGTGGTGAACATAATAAATTTCAAGAGTACGATAATGAGGACTCTAGTTTAACAGAGATATCTCCAAATGTGAATCTGCACTAACAAGTAGCATGACATGTAACTGCAGTAAGCAGTTTATGTCAATGCAAATCAACAACCACAAAAGCTTTCGCATAAACTAACTGTGACGTTCACATAAACATTCGCATATGAAAAGTTAATTGACTTGCTTTCTCATAAACTAAATGTGAAATTCACGTACTAAACCAACGAGCCATTGTTAAGCGAGTCCTCTGATAGCTAGGTAGAGACTTGATACCCAGGAACAGAGGTCATGAATATGAAAAGTAGTCCAAGCCATAGACGTAGACGACAAGCAAGATGCATGTGTTTAGACGAGACCTGCTGAAGAGTAAAGACTATTGACAGGAGTAAGCTGTCTGCCTGTCTACAGTAGCACTAGCCATAGGTAACATTCTTGAGAAACTTGGCTTTCAGAGCTATAGTAAACTGAGATGCAAAATCAACCAGCTAAAGCTCCATAGTTCCATAACCCAAAAATAAAAGAAGGGTTGGGGGTGGAAGACGAGGGAAGTGGAGGACAACAAAACAGAACAAAACAACCCAGACAAGCATATTAAAAGGGAAGGACAAAGAATGCAAGCACCATCAGTCAGTACCTTTTTACTTTTTTCAACCGCCAAAATAGAGTACATTCAATGGCAAGATAACCACAAAAATACCGAGAAGGAATTCAAGGAGGACAAATGAGGAGAGCAATATCGATTCCTGATTTGTTATTTTACTACATCATTTCAACCGCCAAACCATAGAGTACTTAACAACAAAATGCAAAAGAAATTTTTTAAAAATATACCTGGAAAGAGTTTCCAAGTGATTTGTATCTCTCTGTCCGACTACTACCACCTCCTCGAGTGTGGTTACGCGGAAAACCTAAAAGCATCTCGACCTCATCGGGTTCAAGAGGGGCGACCTTATTTCTCCCTACCCAAACCAGATTCCACTTCCTGGATTGTTCCATGATCCATTTTTCAACACCGGGAGAGGGGTTACCATTACACTCTTCAAGAGCCTTTCTAATTCTTTCAGTAAGTCTAGAACTTGCATAAGCCGTTTGCAGGCAGTTCAATTTTGTCCTCGTATCCCAAGCTGGCCACCACCTCTTCGTCATTGGGAGGGCTTCATGTATGGTACGTGGAGGAAGAGGGAAGAGAGGAAACCTATTCTCTATCGGAAGGTTATGTATATATCCTCTCTTTCTTGCGGCAGCACAAAAATATTTTGAATCCACAAATTCTGGCTCAACGTCATACAAGAACCGCTTGATTGTGTCCCAACATCCTTTTGGAGCAAGTGCCACATTTTCATAGTAAAAATACGGAGGTGCAACAGCTGCGGCAGGAAGTGTTCTAAAGAATGGAGAAGATGATTCGGTTGGAACACCAAACCCTATCATCGGTTTAGGAAGTCGAATTGGTTCATCTTCCCCGGTTGTCTTTTGTTTTCGGCCAGTCAAGTCGTACCCAAGCATTTTCCTCTTTTTACGTTTCGAGTCACCGTTAAGCTGTTTTAGAGAAAAACAAACAAATGACCACACACTCACGGACAGGACAGAAGGTCACCACAACAAAGTGGAAACCAGATTCAAGTCAAATACTTCAAGGAATACTATAACGTCCAAGAAAAACTACAGATGGATCTCATGTTCACGCTTTACATAACCAAAGTCAAAATCATAAAAAAAAAGTACCAGTGGTTTGGGTGGATCGACGTAGTAAGGATCTGCAGCCCTTGCCGTCTGAGCAGCATACAAGAAGTCAGCCAGCTCATCTACTGTTGCATTTTGACCTGAAAGTGTAAAATAAATAAACAATGATCAAAACATGTACAAACTGAAAAGCAACAGCACAACAAAGGATATACATGTATAAGCTTGGAAAAGCACAACAACATCCTTCATCTTCTAATGCTCAAAATTTCAATAGTGAGAAAAAGGAAATTGGTGGCAATAAATGAATATGTGCGAAATTAGTCATCGCCTGACAAGCTTAATCTAAAGTACTTAACAACTTCTAAAGCAACTAACTTCGAAAAATAGTAAGATTATACTTCGCACATACCGCATCTTTCAATTGCTATCGAAATTTCTTGTGCAGGATAACCCATGTCTTCTAAAAACAAGAATGTCGAGTCTTTCTCTAACTGAGGCTCAGATTTTACCTGCGATTTATGGCACAGAAAACAAAGTAGAAGACTAAATAGCCTGAACACACAGATATAGCAAATAATATCTCACATCCTTTCACAAATATAAATAATCACACGCAGAAGAAACTGCCGCACTGCAAATTTGCAATGGCAGACGACTTAACTACAACACAACTACACAATAAAGCCACTTAACCACAACAGCAAATGATAACCCAATGGATTGCAGAAGTGAGTAAACAAAGAGAACTTAAGAAGAAAAGATAAAGTGAACAAAGAAACCAACAGCCAATATCCAATATCCAAGTCACCTCGATTCCAAGACAGCTGTCTGAGTCAGAACAACCTGCAGCAACATTTTCATCATAATCTGAGGACCACAAATCAGATTCTGCATCACTCTTCTGCTCAGTGTCTGTTCTGTGAACAAAGTTGCCATTTTGCCTAATTTCTGGAGGGTTGCAAACATAATGCTCAGTGTCCGTTCTGTGAACAAAGTTGCCATTTTGCCTAACTTCTGGAGGGTTGCAAACATAATGCTCTTCCGGGGGAGAATTTTCCAAGGCCTTGTGAGAAAAGGATCAGAAGAAATGTGAATTAACATTAATACAACCTAATCCAAGTAGTTATTTAAATAATAACTAACAAGATTTCCACAAAGCATGAAGTAACTTGCAAACATTGCCGTTATTCTTTTATTAAATAAAATAAGTAAACACTATGGAACTTACTCGAACGCTTAGGATTCAAATTTACTCCCGAGGGAGTGAAAAATATAAGAATAAGGTAATTACCATGGGTTAGGCCACCAAAAACGATAAGGGTCCGGTGTGGTATATGATCGGCCAAATTTGGGGGGAAGCCTTTCCGAGAAAAGGGTTGTTTTTGAATGAATTTATAAAATGGCTAACAAAACCTTCCGGTACTTCATATTTTAATGAGAAGTGGCCGGAAGTCAATACTTCAATCCAACAATGCACTTAGGTTCAATCTCAGAAACAGCATCCAAGGGAAAGGTCTTGTACATCCTGACCAGCTAACCCCAGCATACCCCTTAGAATGGGGATAAGGGTGGGTTTATGTTGTTGTGTCAAATAATAAGAACCTCAGTAGTTTTTTTAAATAAGTAGATATAAAAGCCTTATTACGTACTTAACCTTTCACAAAACAAAAGCACCAAATAAAAACTAAGACTGACATCCCAAGCACCTATATTTATCAGAAGATCAAAAAAAAAAACATTTACTACAGAGCACTTGACTCCAACCGTCAACCAGCATTAATAAGAACTTTCCAGTGAGTTACTTACAAGTCAGGAAACATAGTCAAACTCACCACCCACCAACCCCCCTATCCTAGTAATCTAACCACATTGTTCTCATCTCACCCGCTTGGACACGCTGTTTATACATTGTTTGCATCTCCACCACTGTCGCGTGCTCTGAGCCAATTATTCTGGGGAAAACGTGAAAAGGTATGGTAAAGAAAGTTGTCCTTCTAGAGTTTATCCCAACAGAATTTGATCTCTCCCCCCTCGCAAAAAGTTTAGGCTTCCAACCAGAAGTATTTCATAGAACCTCACAGCTAAAAGTTGCACCACAACAAATAACAATGCAAGGAGGACGTAGGGATGAAAAGCAGTAAACATATCCCACAAACTCCACCAATATCGGTTAGATGGCACATTGACAAACTGTTCCTAGATGCAAAACTGTTCTTGTAATCATCAACTTCCAAACCAGACATAGCTTCAGACAATTGCAAGTTTGCAACACAAAACGCATAACTAAAATTTCTTCTCATCCTATTGACACGAAAACTTATTCACTGAAAAAATATGTTACCATCATGAGCCTTAAAATAGTAACATATATTGAATAGAACCATAAAAGGAAGAGATAGAATCAGTCAGGCAGCAGACTCACTGCGTAAGTCAGAAGACTATTCAGAATTTTGTCCATATCCTCTGCTCCTGCTGAATCAAATATAACGAAAATATTAAGAGACAGCAGGATAGTAATAAAAAAACAAAAAAAAACAATGAATACATACCATTTTCTTCTAAAGCTTTGGATACCAAAGCTTCAGAAAACCCTGCCCCAACGAAATGTCGAAACAATGTTGACGAAGGCCCAGAAGAGGAACTTGCCTTAAAACAACAAAGAATCTTAGGTAAGTTCAAAGCAGATGTTGTATCCTCTCTCACACAAACACACAATAATATTGACAATATTCCTCCGCTATGGAAGCACTAATGAATTCCCTTCAGTGGAAGTTCCACTGCTGACTCTAGAGTTGTAGATTATAAATTTTCCCTCCTTCATTTGATAATTATAATAATGTTAAACGACTAGATGAGTAGAGTAAAAACTAGAGGGTCAGCAACATGACAATAGAATAATCAGATGGGGCTCATAAAGCAAGTGCCGTAAAAGCCAACAAAATAAACGAGAAAAAATAAGAGCCTTAGGCAGATAGGACAACTGTTACACAACTCTTCTGGTTAATTAGCACTACACATGAGGGATGAGAACTCCAGAAATTTACCAAACAGATGCATTAGTGATTGGTTTCTACTTACAAGCTCCAAACTAAGCAAACAAAAGTATTTAACAAACAAAATGCACTAGTGATTGGTTATCTACTTAAAAGCTCCGAACCGAACCAAGCAAACACTGCAGCGGAGGTCATCATACAGCCTTAATTTTTGGGCTGGTCCCATAGGGGACCACATGTCCTTCAAGCGGACATTATCTTCACTCAACCACACCCTTGGAAGGACTTCCTAGGAAGTCAATTCCCTGAAAAGAACATGCGCCTTGGTGTCATAGGTGGCCACATCAATCCTCTAAGGGTTGGGTTGGTTTGCGCCTTGGTGTCTTAGGTGGCCACATCAATCCTCTAAGGGTTGGTTTGGTTCACTGATTTTGGGAGTTCGGGTTGGGTTGACATATTATCTCCACCTTTCAACTTTAGGTGATTATGGACTATAGCAAAATGGCTATGAAAACCTTCCAACACTTCTTATTTTTGGTGAAGTTGTTGGAAGTCAATATCAACTGGTCAATCTCGGAAAAAACCTCTCTAAATAGGGTATGGTTGCGTACATCATGACCCCGAGCACCCCCATTGAATGGGGATTTACACTCGGTTGTTGTTGTGTTGGTTGGATTGACACAACCCAAAGCCACAAAACTTGTTGTTTGATCATTTAGGTTGGTTCAACCCAACCCAATGGGTTTCACCAACCCCATATATATGGGTTTGATCAAACCCATCAATCCCCCCTCCCCTCACTACCTTTCTCCTCCCATCCCCCAACCACCACCCCAACCCCAACCCCAACCAAACACTTATCCATAGGTTGAGACAACTCAACCCAATCACCAAAAAATACCTCAACCAAACGGGGCTTAAAAAGGCTCAAATTTGGTGGGTATCATAATACAACAACAACAACAATCCCAGTGAATCCCATCTCAAATGGGGTATCATAATACGAACTTCAAATATATTTTTTTGGTTTTATAAGTAGGAACTTCAAATTAAACAAAATTGATGGGCCAAGATAAATAAGACAAATTGCTAGCCCCAAGCATTAAAAAAAAGGAAAGAGAAATGAAGTGTGACCTGAAATTGTTAAACCAGCAAAATGCCACTAGACTACGTAACTTGTAAGTAGTACAGCCAAAATAAAAGAAATAAAATTAGTATAAGAATTACTCACCTCCATTGTACCACCAAAAGTAACTTCATTAACAGCAGCCAAAGCCAAACTGGAGTCCAAAGGTTTTTTCTCATCTTCACGTTCATCATCACTGCTCCAGCTATAGTTATCACTCTCATTACCAGGATCAATCACACCCACCTACTTAGTGCACATTTCACAAAAACAAAATGGAACAAAGCAACAAGAGCATGATAAGATATTTTATTTTGATTTTCAAGCATATTCATCAGCCAAAAAATACTCAAAAAACAGAATACATGAGCAACAAGAGCATGATAAGACATTTCATTTTGATTTTCAAGCACATTCATCAGCCAAAAAACACCCAAAAAGGGAATACTCAAGGTGGCCTAAATCTTTTGAAACCCAATCCCTAAAACACCCAAAATCTGAATTCCAAGAAGATTTTTAAAAATATAGAAACAAACACGACAAAAGACTGACAATACAAGATTGACAAAGCAATGAGTACCATATTTCGTTTGACAAGGCACCAAACAATCCTAGCAGACAATCGAGCTTCCGAGAGAAACACTCACTGCATCAAGCCTGAAAACATAACATCAAAATCCAGCAATACCATTACCATTTGAGAAACAGAAAACTTAAAAACTCCAACAACATAACACATTCAGCAATCAACCATCGAAATTTGTGTGAACCCATTTTATATATGAGACGGTGTCATTAATGACCGAAAAAGTTGATTAATTACCCCTCGGTGGTCATTAATGAAACCCCAATCTAATATATGAAACGCGTTCACACAAATTATTCCGCAGTTAATTACTCACGTTGTAAATTGCACGGTGGACTCGGAGTAACTTCAAAAAAAAAACACTGAGAGCCCCCAAGCAGCCAACTGCACAGTCATCCAGACAACAAACAAACAAACAATCAACATTCTGCATTTTTGTGTAAAGGGTACATTAATCAAAAATCAATCTTTACAGAAAAATTGACATGCAACACCAGTGACAACTCGAACCCCAGAAATTAAAAAAAAAAAGGAAAATAGATATGTACCTGTCAGCCGTGCTGCATTGGGGAGCTGCTAATAATTACAGAAGACTTGACTTTGACTGTTTTCTAGTGATCTGTGTGTTTTTGGTTTTCTTTTTCTTTTTCTGTTTTTTTATTATTATTCAGTCTGCTGGATTTAAGAAGGGAAGAATGATGGAGGAGAGAGAATGAGAGGAAAATCCCAGACTAGGGCTGCTAGTCTGGGAGTATGAGTAAATGATTCGGCGCACCAAACACACCCTAAGTTTCTTCAGTTTTATATATACAATGGAATCTTCTAGGTTGTAGAAGATGGGCTGGTATAGTGATACGACAAATGTCAACCCAAAAGCTTTATTAATGGACAAATGTCATATAGAGAATATCCATTTTAAAGGCCCATATATTGATGTATGGGCTTTCTGTTTGACAGATATTTTATACTAGTTTAAACTCGTGCGTTGTAGGATGATTTGAAATTATCTTTTTTTCCCTCCTTAATAACAAAAAGTATAATATTGTTATTATGGAATAAATATGGATGTAATGACCCCTCTTAATGTCCCTTTATTTAACATGTCGGTTCAATATCCATGTAATGTATTGGAATGGAGTATAGATTCAATGTAAACTTTTATCTATTGCTGCATATATACAGAGCAAAGTAATGAGAAGGGATAACTATCGATGGGCATTTCATCTCTCTATTCCCTTCTATTTTCCTCCCTTATTTCATCATATATATGTTTTATTCACTTTTTCATAAGTTTTTCTTTAAGACTTCCTTTATATTTCTTGTTCTATAAAAAGAGGAGAAGAGGAAAAAAAATCACTTGTATACTTAAAATACGCTACCAATTAATAGATGGCACCTTACAACCCCAATCTCAATCTTCGCCAGCTACTATCATTCATCAACTATCTTAAACCATTACTATTAACCTGGAAACTATCATCCTCCTCCTCAACCCCTTTGAATTTCTTAAGACACGTTTAAACCATCGCTAATTAACACATGTCATAGCCTTAACCCTTCTCATAACCCTACTTTGTCTTGGCCTTATACAATCGAAGTCTTAATTACCCTTAATCATGAGATATGGTAATATTATTATGAAACTTTAATCAATAATATTTTCGTACATGTTGACAAACAAATCAACTAAACTCGACAATGTTTGTAGTAAGTTATATTAGTGTATTACTTAATTTTGATAAGTCATCAAAAAATGTGTGGACCCGTTTGCTATATAAGACTGGTTTTTAAAGATCACTCTAGTAGTAATTAATCACTCATCTGTAAATATTAATGACCAATCTGATAAAACATTATTAACCCTTTCTACCTCGTCTCATATATGAGACACGGGTTCACACAAATTATCTTTTTTTTTTAAAGGAGACAAGTAGTAGAAGAGATGAACACGTACACCAAAACAAACAACTATACAGTAGAAAACAAATATATAATTATGTCGGTGCATCACTTATATGGGCATCATGATTAAAGCTTCTATTATGATCACAAAGGCCAAAGCTAAGGTTTGAGATATATACTCCGTATACGGAGTAATATACAATTCCAATTTGTTTTGTCACACAAAATGTCGTAAGCGAATGCCGCAAACATCAAATTTTGTCCCTTGATTGACTTATTTTCCATGTTGTTCTAACGTTCTTATTATTCTTATGGAGCTCTGCCAAACGCGATAAGACAAGTAGAATATAATAGTACTCAAAAGTATAGCTTTTAAATTATGCACTCTAGCATGGTTCAATTATTCCTCAAACTATATACACACTAGCCCTAGTAGCCTTGATGGTAGAAAATTAAAATTCTAAAAAAACATTGAAAGACAATTCTTTTTTCCATTTTATTGATGAATTAAAGAAGTATTATCACAAATTGACAATTAAAACTCAAAATTAGTTATAATTGTAAAGAATTTCAATTTCCACTTTAGTTTTTTCAAAATAGTCCAACTCCCGCAAACAAACCAGACATAGAGTCTATTGAGGGCATATGCGCCACACTTGTTAAAAAAACATAACTTAAGTTAAATTTGTTGAAACTTGAACATTAAAACGAACATTCACAAAATATGTTCAGTTATTAGTACGGAGTATATGTTTAAGGCTATGCTTAGTTTTGACAGCAAGAACTTAATCTATATTGGGTAAAACTTAATTTAATAAATTTAAATTTAATTTTATTAGATCAAATTGAAATAAAAAAATGTACCTATAACTAAACAATTTTTTTTTAGAACTAACTATAACTAAACATTGGCCCTGTTCGGGATCATTGTGAGTTTTCTGTTTTTGGTTTTCAAATATTTTCAACTTGGTGATAATAAAGTTATTTTTAAAAGTAAAATATTAGATCTGATACATCTACTTATGATTTTCAAAACTGATAACAGAAATTTGAAAATCACTTTTTTTGGTTTCCAAAAACTGGTTTTTAGTTTCGAAAAAAACTAAAAACTAGCAACTCGCAACGATTCCAAACAGCACCTTAACATAGCTTAGTAGGTTGCGAAACTTGGGTAGTACCAAAAGTGTTGAGTAAAATGGAAAATTTGTTGAGATATCAAACGAACATTCCCAGTTCGGAAGTAGCAAAACTCTTCTACATTACCGTTACCTACTCGCACAGTCGCACTGTCTCGGTCTAAATTAAAACAGCTCGAGCTTTGGTGAGATTTCAGACATCCCAACCTGGGCCACAGCTAGACTCTAGGCCCACCCAACTCATCATCTTTTGGTTGGTAGTCTAGTCTCTCTTCTGTGGGCACATGTTATGATTTTTGTTACGCTACCCGTTACCAAATTCATAATACCAATCCCTTTTCTTTTTATGTTCTTTTTTTTAAATCTAAAGCCCTCCCTTTCACTATTTAATCTCCCTCCCCTCTATCTCTATTTTCCGCCGCTCACTCTCTACTCCACTCTCTCTCCCACAAAACACACTCTCATAGTCTCATTCACTCACTCATTTATACTCACTAAGTTTCTAACAATGGATCTAAAGGCCACGCTTGTGCTTGGCCTCATTTGCATTGTAGTCGCAACCGTTGGCGGCCAATCCCCCGCCGCTGCCCCCACCCAAGCTCAGACACCTCCTGTCACCACCACCCCTCCCCCCACCCAAACCGCCGCACCTCCAACTCA
>ONZK01000825.1:132381-145427 GCA_900322385.1 Pharnaceum exiguum | reverse complement strand
TTCTCGAACTGAATGATGCTTGCTTAAGCTTAAAAGAAGAAAGGGCTTTCCTTCCATACTATAGAAGATTAAGTCTAGAATACCTAGCGAGCTTGAGAATAGTTCTAGTCATCTCAACCACTGACCAGTAGATAACCTTTTTGTTGTCGAATCCTCCCTCACAGATTAGTTCTTTTTGCAGGACTATGTGTCTGTTCTTTTGTTTAACCTTGGTATATTTTCTGGAGTCCAGTCATACGAGCTTTTGACTACCATGAGAAATTTGAGAAGTTTTTGTTTCTTTTTTTTTTCCCTGGAAAACCCACCTAAGAAAAGTTACATTTTTTAAGAGTCCACCTAAAATCACCCATAGTAGGCCAAAAGACCACCTTTTTGCACTTTTATGCTCATTTATAACGCATTAAAACACATTTCCCCTTTTCCATGCCATTTCTTTATCTATGTTTACCTCAGTTCCCCCTTTTCAGACCTTTTACAAACTTATTTCACTTAAAATGTTTGCGGAAAATACCAAAAGGTGGTGCAAATTCTTGTTTTGGGTTAGTGAAGGTGTTTTTCCAACAACATTAGGTGGTATTTTATTTTGATAGTAGGTGAGCTTAGTAAGTGTAACGGCCACGACACAACCCAATAAGATGGAAAGTCACCAATTAAGCCCATACTACTACTAATAAACTGCTCTCTACCCACATCTCTCTTCGATGTGGGACAGGGGTGTTACAGTAAGGTTTAAAAAACTTTTGAGAATTGTCTATTTTAAAATTCTATGTGGTCATTGTTATGTTACCTAACTTCTTAATTTTGATTTCGTGTTCTATAGGGCTCCGCGAATGTTGGGAAATCAGCTTTTATCAGTGCCGTACTAAGTAAGATAATATCCTCATTTCAATTTGCTATGCTTTTACGTTTTGCCCCTACCTGGTTATTGGTCAGTAGGTCACAGAATGAAAGAGACATCTTTCTAAATTAAAAAAAAATGTACTTTGTTCCTTTATATTTCTGGTGTGTCTGATAAGGGAAATTGAAAGACTTATATCAGTGCCTACTAAAGATGCTCAAGTGTTTATTACCCTTCATGTCAAGTCATATGAATCAAGATTCAAGACATGGTCTGTGTCCGAAGTCCAAACATAACATTCCGAGTTGAATTCTTAAATGTGGTTCCATCCGACCTCCATCTGAATTTTGACAAGTCAGCTAGGGTAATTCTACCTTGTGACAATTTATTTTCTTGTCTAGCTCCAACTATGAGTCCTTGTTGGATCTTTGCCACACACTTCACTTCTGCAATTTTTACAAGTGTCTGCCACTCTGCCTTTTGTTTCATGGCTCAATTGTTTCGGTTTCTGTGATTCTTGGTTCAGATCTGATGGGGGAAATAGATCCAATCGCTGCATCAGCTCTTCGTTATAAACCCATCCAATCTGCTGTACCAGGAACTACCTTGGGGCCCATTGAGATTGATGCTTTCCTGGGGGGAGGGGTACGGATTCTCAGCTCCTGTTTTCTGTATTAAGCTGTGCCTTCCGGTTGCCTTTCTCCTGACTGCAATTGATGTTGCATCAGCCCGTGTTTTAGGATTATGTTTCTTGCTTGGTGACGAAGTTTGATGTGATGCAGAAAATATATGATACACCAGGAGTTCATCTTCACCATAGGCAAGCTGCGGTTGTCCATTCGGATGATTTGGCATCCCTTGCTCCTCGAAGTAGGCTCAAGGGTCGATCATTTCCTGTAAGTCGTTATATCTGGTAATTTGTAGGTGTCATGTTAATACTACTTGAATTAGTTATTTTATTATGATCAGAACCCTCAAGCATTACGTCAGGACAACAACGAGATTATATCTAGTTCTTCTGGCCTGGAGGGTTTCTCCATTTTCTGGGGTGGCCTCGTCAGAGTGGATATATTACAGGTGACACTCTTTAAGCTTAGGTTTGTTTGATAATGCAGGTTAGGATTGTCTGTTAACTCAAGCTCCAAAAATATTTCAGGTCCCTCCTCAGTCTCGGTTGACCTTCTTTGGACCAACAGCCCTGCAGATTCATGTTGTACGTACAGAGGAGGCTGATGAGTTTTACAAGGTAAATTCTTCATTTATGGATGCAGATTGACTTGAAAGAATTGCTAAAGGCTGGTGAAAAATGATAAACGTTAAAATGTGAGGGTTGTATGATGAAGGGTGTCGTCAACAAATAGGAAGGTGCTATTTGACTGTCAGATACGAAGCCTACACAATAAGTCAATAACAATTCCATCTTTAATAGGTTATATGGGAAATTATTAATAGCTTTATGCACGTGGGGTTTAAGAAGTGTCATGACCACTTCATTTAGTCAGAAGGCCAAATAGTTTGTGGTGTGTGTTATCTGAGACCAGTAGGAGAATTAGAAAAGTGCCAAATTGCTCAATGCTTGCATTGATTTGTCAATGATGGTTTTATGGATATACTTCTTTTCTGTTTTTATGGATTTGGTGTGAGGTCTTCTCACTGAAACAGAGTCAATAGCATGTTGTCCTTTGGGCCTATGGCATTTTCCAAGTGTATGGACATTGAAACATTTGTTAAGAAAGTTAACTAATATTGATCTTTAATTTCACCTTTCACTTCTCTTCTTGAATGCCTTTTGTGAGTGCACAATATGTGACGTCTATGAGCTTGGGGTCGATTGTGGTCTCACTTCCAAAATTATACGGATGCAGAGAGAACTAGGTTCGCTATTGACACCTCCTACTGGAAAGCAAAATGTAGAAAGCTGGGAAGGGCTTGAAAGTCAGCGCAATCTACATCTAACATTTGATAACATGGACAGGTTGGTGAACAAAGTTTGAATCATTTGATGCATTGTCTTGCCTCTTGTTCTTTGCTTTAGTGCTATTGCAGTATAGCCTTCTGTATTCCAATTCATGCTATTATTTAATCTTCCTGTTGTATGGTGTCATATTTGAGGCTTTTTACTGTTAGCAGTTTTACGTAGTGATTTCATAGATTCATTGATTACTTAGATTCTTCAATGTGAACCCCCTGGCAGGCCACCTTGTGATATAGCAGTATCTGGTCTAGGATGGATTGCTGTTGAACCAATCAGGAAATTGACATCATCTGATTCAGACACTGAGCAAGCTACCTATGAACTTCGCCTGAACGTCCATGTTCCAAAACCTGTTGAAATCTTTGTTCGGCAACCACTACCTGTAGGCAAAGCTGGGAGTGAATGGTACGAATATCGTGAGCTAACAGAAGCAGAAGAAGAAACCAGACCAAAATGGCACTTCTAATACAAGGATCATCACGAGTTCCCGTGTAACAACGTTTTTGGAAGTACCTTAGTGCATCAGAGCCCCTTGAGAATGTTCGCCCCTGGAAACACGATGAGTTGAAAGGATCGCTGCAAACAATGGATGACGAAGATCATAGAAAAACATTTTTGTCAGCTTCAAGTATATCTGTGTAGATAACAGGTGACACGAAGAAAATATGGAATATCCCTCCTGCTTTCCTGTCTCAAAATCTTATTTCAAGATCCCGTGCACATGGTGTTAGAATAATTCTACAATCATGTAGCAAATGTATGTATATTGTAGAACAGTTTGTTATGATGGGTTTTCATTTCAGGGTCCTCTAATCCCAAGGTAGAGCTTTTGTCTTCAAGTAGATCAACTACGGCGATATCATGCGAAGCACGGAAGCAGTACGGCAGCATCCCTCTGTGAATCAAAAAGGCAAGACACTTTGTTGATGAGAAAACATGTATACTTCCCATGTTTTCAGGTGCACTGTTGAAAATATCTTTAGTTTTTGTCTAGCTTACACGATTGCATCAAGAGATGCTTGCCATGAATTTGGAGATCTGATTTGTTACCTTCATAGAAGTATGTCCTTGTATCAGAAAACTACATGAATATGATTAGATGCGAGTAATAATTTTATTACGCTGTTGGAGGTTTCTTTTGACTTTGTACACTTGTGTTTGCCATACAACAAGCCAACAAGGTAAAAGTTGAGGTAGTATGTTATTAGGTTGACTTGTAAATTTCTTAAGTGTATCGACTATGACCATAATGACATTATTCCTGTATGCTTATTGTTAATTCTTCCCAGGACATTTACAGAGACAAACTCTCTCAGCAAGAGATACGGGAAATCATACGATGATACGACATACTCCACGCGTTGCGCTTAGCGCAACATAAGAAAATCCAATGATTAATCAAACTGGTTTTGTGGGTTGACAATTACGTAAAAGGTCAAGTCAGTGAGTCATAATCACATTTAAAGTCAGTATTTAAGCAAACTAATTGCTTGAAAGTGGCATATGATCAACCTGCTTAATTGACATAATCGCTTGTCAATGGTGAAGGTATTGAGCTAATACTTGTTTATTTGGGGTCCGTTGACTAATACTATGTATTGAGCTAATCTCTACTCATAAAAATGAGTGAAATCCTAACAGAATTCCCATTTTATTGGAGAGATTATAATTAGCAATTTGTTGTGGTCTCACTCTTTCTAGTTCAGCTAACAGACGTAATAGTGACCTTATGTCATGATTCATGCCGCGTAGCATATTTAGACATGTTCGTTAGAGCTGAACATTATTGGACTAAAATTAACCGAATTGAACTGACTGAAGAAAATAAACTTTTTGTTTATTTGTTTTGACACTCGATCAATTATCAGAACCTTATATATATCGTATGTTTACGAAAATATATGATGACACATTTTTAATGATATACTAATATTTACGAATGGATATCGGGATTAAAACTTATTAGATTCGCGAGTTGTAACAAAGGTTGTAAAGAACAAGCCTTCAATCTGGAAACTGAACTGAACTGAACTGGACTATATTGAAACTTATTAGATGACACATTTGAGTTGAACTGCGAAAAACTGAACTGAACTGCACTATACTAAATTGAACAAGTTGTAAAGAACAAGCCTTCAATCTGGAAACTATGTCATGAATCAAAACAGTCGTCGATTACAAGCTAGTAACAAAGGTTGAGGATTATATTGCACTTAGAGGAGCCTCTTTTGCTGAACTACCTTTTGCGAATTGTGATTTCAGCAATTAAAGCCGTCCCATGCTGGCTATTATATTAGCCTATCGGCCATGTTGATTTACATCAATTTATTATCGAATTAAAGCAAGCTAAGGTGTCTTACAATTTTTGGAGTATAACTGAAAGTTAAAAAGACGTGGTCGGTGTCAAGTCAAGGGGATGATCGATCATATCATCATCCTCACAGCCTGTATGGCTGTATTGTAAGTCTGTTACATAAAATTTCGTATAGCCGTACATGGCTACCCTAAATAAGTGGCAAGCTGCCATCAAAAATCTTATGTCGTCATTATTCCAATTATTAACTTCCGTCACAGACTTGAAGGCTACGGTAAGACTTTGGGTGTGTTTTGGTCGGCTAAAAGAATATAAACTGAAACTGAACTAAAAAAACTGAACCAGCACTATATAGACGAACAAAACACAGTCTTTGTACCTCACTAGTCACTACCGTGCATATCTGCAAATTTGTACAATCTTGCTCGTACTTGCTAAGTTGCTAGCTAGTGCCTAGCTAGAGACATAGAAATCATGAAATCAGATCACCAAAAAGCAGCTGGTTAATCCCTACAAACAAGGAAAATCACAAGGCTCTGTGATTCGCATTCCCAATCAGTTCAAGTCTCCCATTAATGCCTACATAATGCTGAACTGTCTTATGTGAATTGTGATACAGTTATTCTTTCATATATTTATTCATTTCATATCCATACGATATCTCATATGGAGCATAATATATAGGTTGACTTTTAAATATATATATATATATACCTAGAGACCTCATAGGGAAATCTCACAACTCATAGTCAAACAACTCGTATTTTCTACTACTCACTAGGTACTATATAGTGATACCACAGGATTTGGAGAGGGAGATGATGAGCAACCAAACTAGATTAAACACAGGAAGTGTAATGCCTCTCCTTGGCCTAGGCACTTTTTCTTTCTCAAACGACCCAGAAACATCCCAACATGCCATTCGAATGGCTCTTAAGGTACTCGATTCTACTTGCATTTCGCAATTTCGCTTCTTAATTTTTACTTGGTTCTGTTATTGTAAAGTGTGCAACTGCATTTCATGAGGAGGGGTTAGTTAAATGTTTCTTTAGAATGTGAAAAATGAGTGCTAATGCGTAGTCCATGTGATTAATATCATCATACAAAAAAAAAAAGCCTACTTAATGACACGCATATTTCACCAGAAATTTCTTTTAGTATGTAGTCAGAGTACTTTTTCTTTTCTTTTTTTATCTAGAAAAAAGGGACTCCCTCTTTGGGCGGGTTAAAGGGCACCTCCTAACGCACGACCTCGGGTATTTCCGGAATTAATTCCAGTAGATGCTCCCCAAGAGGTTTGAACCCAAGACCTGATAAATAAGTTATGACTTAGTCACAGTACTATTTTAATCTAACAGATTTGTGTGCATGTTTCATATGTATCATTAATCAACATTGTATCATTAATGAGACAAGTTCACTAACAAGTACCTATGTATCATTAATCAACATTTTCTATTATTTATGACCCAGTCTCATCTATGACACGAGTTCATACAAGTTTTGTGCTAATTATCTAATATGCTTAAACATTGTATTCCACTTTTGTGGTTTGCTAAGTTTGCATATCATTTTGTCATAATAAACCCTGAAAATTTACCTGAGGTTGCTAAGTTTATGAATGGCAGCTACAAATATAGGTCGACATTTTGATTTATAAATAGTGTTTATAACAACTAACAAGACGTATGGTGTTGAATAAATGCAGATGGGATACAGGCATTTTGACACGGCAAAGATATATGGATCTGAGCCAGCTCTGGGCAAGGCCTTAAAGGAGGCCATTGCTGATGGTTTGGTAGAGCGAGGGGACGTATTTGTGACTTCAAAGCTTTGGTCAAGTGATCACAATGATCCAGTTTCTGCCCTCAAGCAATCTCTCCAGTGAGCACTAAAGCACATTACCTAATATCATTATCTCCAATTTAAGTCATCATTAATTTGAAATGAACCTGATATCAAAAAAAAAAAATTTAAAATGAACCTTAAAAAACGAAGAATTTTTGCTTGAAATAACTCATTAGATATGATTTCTTTCAATCCGTTGTTCAAATTCTTCCCTAACTATATTTTATTTTAAAAAGGCCACAATTAGTGCCAACTCCGTTACTATGAATCAACTAAAATTTACACTCAATATACCAAAGACCCTCAATTTATAATACATATATACATTTATTATTTTACATGGTTGGGGATGAAAATTAAGAAGCGGTGTACAAAATTCAAAATACACCTAATTTTATGAGAATTGTACCCTTGTTAATTTGTTATAGCCTATAGCTACCGTCTATTTGGGGTTAACATATTGTGAATGACCATTGTATCCATTTTGGTATGCAGAAACTTGGACATGGATTATGTGGACTTGTATTTGGTGCACTGGCCAGTTGCATTTAAACCACGGGCTGTATACCCAGTGCCCAAGGAAGAGGACTATGAAGAAATGGATATGAAAGCTACTTGGGCTGGGATGGAGAAATGTCTTGAATTGGGCCTTTGCAAATCAATTGGTGTTAGCAATTTTTCAACCACTAAACTTGACCACCTCCTCGAATTTGCTTCAGTATCTCCTGCAGTTAATCAGGTAGGCATTTTAATCCTTTTCCATCCATATAGTATTTGTTTTTGTAGTGAATTTTCTTCTATTGTATGTATGGCACTGTCATGTATCAGTCTTATTATTGATTGGTTATGTGAAAAATAAATTGTTACAGGTGGAAATGCACCCGAAGTGGAGGCAAAACAAGCTAAGGAAGTTCTGTGCACAGCACAATATTCACGTCAGTGCGTATATGCCTCTAGGAGGTCCTGGAAACTCTTGGGGTTCGACCACGGTTGTCAAAGATCCCATCATTCTAGGCATTGCTCACAAGCACAAAGCAACTCCAGCTCAGGTAGTTCATCAAGTAACAATGTTATTTTTCCTTTTCGCACGAGAAACAATACTGGCTACGCAAAGAAATTATAGCATATGCTAATCAATGAATGTGTTTCGATGTTGAAAGGTTGCCCTAAGATGGGGAATGCAGAAGGGAGCAAGTGTAATTGTGAAGAGCTACAATGAATCTCGACTGAGAGAAAACATGGGTGCCCTTGGTCTCGAACTCGACAATGTTGATATGCTTAACATTGAGAGGTTGGATGAAAGAAAGATAATGAGAGGAGATCATCTCATCAATAAAACTACCAGCCCTTACAGGACGATTGAGGAGTTGTGGGACTATGAGATTTAAGTCTTTAACCCTTGCCCCTTGCATAGTTGCATTGTGATTTGTGTTCATACTTCATAGTCCCTACTAGTGACTAGATAGTGTAGCCAGTAGCGTAACAGTTTCCTCAATGTGTAACCATCATCAGTTGCATCTGTATATTATGAGTCAGAAACTAAGGTTATAGTAATGATTGAGCCGAGGCAAGATACTAATTAGCTACAAACTTACTACTCCGTATATATTAATCTCAATTATCAGTTGGTAATGACTTGCATATGTTTAATCCGGCCAGAAGATTAAGTAGACATTGATGTCTTTGCATTTATATGTTTATATGTCTTTTTCTTATGTACTTGCATTGGTGACTTGCATATGGTTTACCAATTTTTTTAAAATATCTAGATGAGTCGGAAAATGCTTTTAATTAAGCTGCAAATCAAAATCATGCTGACAATTAGAGTAAACAGAGTGGAAAATAAAAAGAAGTGGGCGGTGGAGTGATGCAAGAGAGAAAGGACAATTTTTCTTAAGAACCGAGAACGACAATTTTACAACAAGAATAAGAGATTGCAATTTTCGATGATATCACCAACAGATTGTAAAGAAAGATGAGGGAGAAAACGTCGTCCAAATAAAGAATCGGAGACTAGTAGCCTTATATGATAAGCTTAATCCTTCTGTTTTATTTACACTAATAAGATTATCCGAACACAACATGGTAGAAACGAATACAGACATGCATATATGAATTGTTTATTTCGAATCTTCATTCTTACCGGCCTCCTCATTGCCTTCCTTTATTAAAAAAAAAAACAATAATATATCATAACTATCTTCTAAAAGTGGTCGTGCTCCACGTATGATTGATAAGTACTTGCCACCATGAAATTTGGAAGTTAAGGTTAGCAATGAACATTAATTTAGTATCATCCATGAAACTTGGAATCTTGGAAGTTAGTACTGGACGTTAATAACAACTACTAATTTAGTACTAGCATCTATGGGAATACTAAAGAGTAATCAATTTAATAAGATTACAAATTTTCAAGATTTTTTTTATAGGATCATTTTCATTACAGTTCAGTTTTTGTATCTAAAATTTTCAATGTTGCATGCCTCAAAAACAATGTATAAATGCAAACTACAGTAACAGACTTACTCAACAACAACAACAACAATCGAATGTATCCCCATTAGATGGGGGTGCTCGGGGACGGGATGTACGCAACCATACCCCTATTTAAGAAAACAGAGAGGTTGTTTCCAAGATTGACCCATTGCTACATTGAAGTACTCACTTCCAACAACTTCACCAAAATAAGAAGTGGTGGAAGGTTTTCATAGCCATTTTGCTATAGTCCATAATCACCTAAAGTTGAAAGATATAGGATAAATCTTTCAATTTAATAGACCCTGGACCTAGTAACAGACTTACTCGTACAGTATAAATTTATCAATTTAAATTGTTAGATCAAAATTTGATTTGCACCAAATAGCATAGCCCCCGGTTAAACCAGTTTTGTTTTTTGATTGCTCTGATTACTTAATACATGAATGCTTGATGCTCCATTCTCTTGGACTATATTGAGCTGAACATAATTGAATGATGGTTATAAGTTGTAAATAAACTTCTAAACTGAATTAAAAAATGAGGAAAACGAACATCAAAAAAAGAAGAAGAGGAAAACAAGTGATCGAATCATGAAGACCGATACCTAGGGTTGACTCCCCTCTTCACTATCCCCTCTTCACTATCCCCTCTCGAGCCGACTCCCCACTTGCCTTTCACCGCCCTAACCTTATATCTGTCATCACAGATTCCCCTATCCGTCGTGACGGATAATAAGGTATGTGATCTCAAATATTAGAAATTGTTGTCACGGATATTAGAAATTCTCATATCCGTCGTGACAAATAATAAGACCTGTCATCACAAATAAAATAAGTGGTTCACAATGCATGCCTGCAAAATAAATAAAGGTCATTAAAAACTGATCAACGTTGAAAAAAAATTAAAAATCGTTCCTTTGTTTGAACAAGCTGCTGAGGGAGGAGGGTACATTTATAAGCATCAAAAATTACAGTACACACGTTACATCCAACCTATGAAAAACGGGGATCTACATAATCCAGGTCATTCCGGCCTGCTCCTGCACTGATCCACGTTTTGTATATTGGACCCCCCTTTAGGTTGTGTGTATTTGTATATATACACATTACATAATAAGCACTTGATATATACATATCTCTTAACAAGGAACGAAACAGACACATACATTTACTTATAACGTAACATAATGAACCCTGTCAGCAAGTTGCCTAGGAACGCTTATGCGACTTTCCTGGCAGGGGATGGCGACTACGTGAAGGGCGTGGTTGGACTGGCCAAGGGCTTGCGCAAGGTGAAGACGGCCTACCCATTGATTGTGGCCGTGCTACCGGATGTGCCCGATGAGCATCGCAAATTGCTGGTGGATCAGTATGGCTGCATTGTCCGGGAGATTGAACCAATTTACCCCTCTACCGATGACACTAGCCATTATGCTCGTGCTGACTATGCTCTCAACTATTCCAAGCTCCGTATGTGGGAGGTATATAATTACTTCAACGAAAGATTTTGTGATAAATATATGTATACTTTTGTAACTCAGTACCATTTAACATGCATGTTACATTAAAATGGTATGGCCAGAAATCACAAAAAGATAATATACATGCTCAGTAGTTTAGATCATCACATCTTCCAACTTAAGATTGACGATCAATGCCTCAGTAACACAAATTCTCTTAAAATGATTCTGTTGATTATAAGTACGGCCATATGTCATGGTTGGCATGTTAGTATAATAAATATGCTATATATGCATATACGATGATCAATGAAGTTTAATTTTGGTTTAAGTTCCGAATAATGAGCTATGTTTTAAATACTTAGCGTCTCCTATGAATTCGACTCCAATAGACTTCCGTTTATTCTTCTATTATTATATAACTAGTGTCACTGATGATTATGGGTGCAGTTTGTAGAGTGTGACAGGCTAGTATACCTTGATGGAGACATCCAAGTGTATGACAACATAGACCATTTGTTTGATTTGCCAAATGAGCATTTCTATGCTGTGAAATCATGCTTCTGTTCGGCTTGGTGGAAGGGTACCCCTCAATACGAGATCGGTTACTGCCAGCAGTTGGCTGACAAGGTCGAGTGGCCAGTCGAACGCTTTGGACCCGCTCCGTCGACTTACTTCAATGCCGGCTTCTATGTCTTCGAGCCAAGTATTCTCATTTACCATGATCTCCTTGAGAAGCTCAAAGTCTTCCCTCTCACTCTATTCGCTGAACAGGTTAATTTCCACTTTATAGACAACATGGTTTGCTACTCCGTGAGGGCTTAGCTTGTTCTTTTCAATCGAATTGATCGATCACCACTGAACTTTTTGTTCAATTATTTTGACACGCAATTATTTATTAAAACTCTATTAATATTTGGCTTTTATGAAACTACATAGTAAGATATTTCCAATAATATGTACATAATTTGCTAGAAATTGTAGAGAATACAGTGCATATAAATTAATAAATCTTCAATCTCACACATTTGACCTAGTAACTAGGTCTCGCTTAGATCATACTACGTAATAACACGTCTATGGACATGTAAATATGTAGTACTCCAACAAAGGGATAAAACTTTGATTATGAAAAGTATTCTAAGTGCGTGCAATATTTTTATAGCTGTATAATTATAAGCTGTTAGATTTTCTTAAACAAATTTCTTGGCCGGGTTGATGCAGGACTTCTTGAACGAGTATTTCAAGGACAAAAATTTGAAGCCATTACCCATAGAATACAACATGTTGATGCAATTTCTATGGTTGCACCCCGATAAGGTGGACGTGGACAAGATGAAGGTGGTTCATTACTGTGCGGCGGGATCGAAACCGTGGTGGTACACTGGTAAAGAAGAGAATATGGACCGAGAAGACGTTAAGATGTTGGTGAAGAAGTGGCGGGACATTTACGAAGACCCTTCTTTGGACTACAATCCTAGTGATTGCCCAATGCCTTCAACATCTTGACTAACTAATCGTGTCATGTACGAAGGCTTTAATTTCTTGATGTATTCGGCAGGGGGGAAGATTTGGATTAATCTATCATGTTTTTTATTTTTTGTTTCATTGAATTGAGGTTTCGAGAAGTGGTGTGCTGTTAGTTGTAGTCCCGACTCGTTCTTGCAGTTCAACGAAGCCATGAAAATTCTACCTAGAAACAGATCATCAATTACTGTTGTCGAAATAAATTACTGTTTGTTCATCAGTATGTTACCGTTTTTTTTTTTGGTATTTTTTTTCTCCAGCAATTCAGTTTCATTTCATACTTTTACTCATTTACAGACGAAAGAAAACGCTTTTAACCGTAACACCTTGTTTGGGGGTGATGGAGGGGAAGGGAAGGGAACAAAGGGAAAGGGAAAATAGTGGGAGTAAATGGAGAGTTGTTTGGCTAGCATAGGAGAGGAAGGGAATGGAATGGAGGGGAAATTAATGTTATGTTTGGGAGTTTAAAAAATTATACAGGGAGGAAAGAGAAGGGAAGTTAAAAAAATAAAAATTTTACTTCCCCTACATTTACCTCCAATTTGTGGGAAATGGGAGAAAAAAAAATAACACTGAATTTGTTCCCCTTCCTTTCCTTCCCCCCCCC
>ONZK01000825.1:119836-130067 GCA_900322385.1 Pharnaceum exiguum | reverse complement strand
ATGGGTCTGCAATTCATGACCATCCCAACCCAAAACTTGGGCGATCGATGTCAAGTCCCACCGCCCGCAACACCTTTCAATTTACTGATTGAAGTTCTTTAGTTTGTAGAATTAGTTATCAAATTCATTTGTCAGTTGTATTCATTAGTCAGTTGTATTCATTTGTCAGTTTTGAGGGAGAGGGAGAGGAAAAGTTGCCATAAAAAAAAGAGTGTGTTCAACTTCGAAAAAAATATACAAGGGTATTTGCGGAAAAAAAGTGTTGTACAACACTCTAGCTTGCTGTTAAGAGATGCCCCATTTAACTCCACAACATGCATCATGTACGTGATTATGAAATAAATTGTTTTTATCTACGATGACAGAGATCGTCCAACAACTTACAACTTTTAATATTCTGATTGGAGTAAATATTCATAGGCGTTTTTACTCACAATAATACCTATTTGAGGTCATTATCCGGAAATAATCTCTACTTTGAAAATTGCAACCAATAGTCCCTACTTGGATCCTTGTGTCTTGCAGCAGTCCGACGACTAACGGTGTTAAATTTTCCGTTTGTATCGTTAAAGAGTGTCCAATACATATTATATTATACATTTATTTCTTGATTTCTAAAAAAAAGTTTGCTTTTCGGAGACACCCATCCACTCAGTCCCTTATTTAATTTCACAAGTATTCCCTTATAAATTTCGCTGTTATCTTGATTCTTGAATCTCGTACCATCGATACTATCAAAAAATTAAAAATCATTTTTTTTAAATATTATGTAATCTTTAAATAGTATTTATTTTATCACAAAAGGGCTTTACAATATTTAATACTTTTGACAATTAGTATATATAATATAATGGAATTAGTGTACAATATAATTAATAATGAAAACTCTTTAACGGTACAAATGGAAAATTTAACACCGTTAGTTGTCGGACTGTTGTGGGACATAAGGGTCCAAGTAGGGGTTATTGAGGGCAATTTCCTAAGTAGGGATTATTTCCGGATAGCAGCCTCAAGTAGGGATTATTATAGGCAAAAATGCCATATTCATATTCTCTTTTTTCGGTAAACATGAAAAATTTGGTCAAAATTCACAAGAGTTGAGTGTGTTCTGTGACCTAATTACTTTTTTAATATAATCACAATTTGCTTCAAGACAAATGGAAGTGTCCAAGCTAATTAGTCTAACAAACGGACGACCCATTCGACCAAAAACCCTCTCATCATGTGACAAGCACACTCGGTTACTAGCTTTTCTATACATATACATCATCTTACGACTTATCCCTACAACTCAATTACAATTATTCATAAATTTCTATGCATGCTACATTATCTTACAACTCCATTTTCACTTCTACATTATCCCTACAACTTTGTTACAACTCCTTTAAATTTGTGCAAATGTTTTGGTTTTTAAAAATAAAGTTTGGATGAGTATAATTTGAGGAGAAATATAATATAATAATCAAATAGCATTTATTGAAAAAGAGAGAAAAAGTTGTAAGGAGAGGTATTCATATGAATACCCCATCTTGCAACTTTGTGAGAGTTGTTACAAGATTATCCCTACAACTTGGGTTGCAACTCCCTTACAACTCACTAAAATTGTAGGGATAAAGTTGCCTTTAATAGTTTTTGGTAGCTTGTGTCAAAACACTACTCTTTAAATGTTCGGTGATATAGTATTTGGGGGTAGTGGTTAGTTTTTAAGGTAGTGTTTCGGAAAAGCTACATAAACTAATAGTAGCTAGTAGTTTTTGAGATAATTTTACACTTATTTACACAATTATCATCTACCTGAAGAGCTACTTTTTCCCGAACAATTGATTATACTACTGCTAACAACTAACAGATAACAGCTACCACAACAGTTAAGGTCAATTACAACATCTAACAGCTACCCAAAACACTAGATCTTAATGTGGGGATACAGCTAGATCTTAATATATTGTTTTGGTAATTAAGAAATGGATTGAAAACTGATCACCGTTGAAAAAAATTTAAAAATCGTTCCTTTGTTTGAACAAACTGCTCGCTGAAAGTCCTTTTCATCTATACACTGTGCAAGTTGGGGGGTGGATGTACATAATGCAGGTCATTCCGGTCTGCCCCTGGCCTGTCACTTATCCACGTTCGTAATTGGACTACCCCTGTAGGTTGTCTGCATATATTTTCACCATTATACATAACCAACATAAGTACTTGAGCACTTGACATCCTAATTCCTATATATCTCTTTACAAGGAATCAAAAAAGTACTACATTTGGTCCACTCTTATAACATAATGAAGCCTGTCGTCGAGCTGCCTAGGAATGCTTATGCGACTTTCCTGGCAGGGGATGGCGACTTCGTGAAGGGCGTGGTGGGGTTGGCCAAGGGCTTGCGCAAGGTGAAGACGGCCTACCCATTGATTGTGGCCGTGCTACCGGACGTGCCCGATGAGCATTGCAAATTGCTGGTGGATCAGTGCGGCTGCATTGTCCGGGAGATTGAACCACTTGACCCCCCTGCAGATGACACTAGTTATCATTATGCTCGTGCCGACTATGCTGTCTGCTATTCCAAGCTCCGAATGTGGGAGGTATAGTACCATTTAACATGTTACTATAATGGTATAGCCAAAAAGATATATAGATTATAGATATATATATGATCAGTACGTAGTTCACAGTACATCTTTCAACTTCATGATTGGCGGCTCTATCATATTCTCACCATCAATGCCTCAGTGACACAATTTTAATAAGAAAATGATGCTGTTGATGATTATTACGACTACAAATGATGGTTGGCATGTGCGCTGCTATCATGTACGATGATTAAATGAGCTGGGGTTCAATTTAGTTAAGAATAATGAGCTACATCATGTTTTAATTTCTTCTCCAATGAATTTGACTCCTATAGATTTCCATTTAATTTGTTCTTCTACTATTACATAATATGATTTTATGATTATGGGTGCAGTTTGTAGAGTATGACAGGCTAGTATACCTTGATGCCGACACCCAAGTCTATGAAAACATAGATCATCTGTTTGATTTGCCGAATGAGCATTTCTATGCTGTGATATCATGCTTTTGTTCGCCTTGGTGGAACGGTACACCTCAATACGAAATCGGTTACTGCCAGCAATTGGCTGACAAGGTCGAATGGCCAGTCGAACGCTTTGGACCCCCTCCGTCGACTTACTTCAATGTCGGCTTCTATGTCTTCGAGCCAAGCATTCCCGTCTACGATGATATCCTTGAGCAGCTCAAAGTCTTCCCTCTCACTTTATTCCCTGAACAGGTTAATTTCCGCTATATAGTATACTCAAAAAATTGGGTGAACTCGTTTCATATATGAGACTGGTTATTAATAACCCCTCGGGTAAGCATAATTTCATATATGAAACTGGTTGACACTAATTTTTCTCGTCTATGGATATGTAAATATGTAGTGTTGCTGTGTTGGCCGGGTTGATGCAGGACTTCTTGAACAAGTATTTCAAGGACAAATTCAAGCCATTACCCATAGAATACAACATGTTGTTGTTTTTCCTATGGCAGCACCCTGATAAGGTGGTGGACGTGGACAAGGTGAAGGTGGTTCATTACTGTGCGCCAGGGTCAAAACCGTGGTGGTACACTGGTAAAGAGGAGAATATGGACCGAGAAGACGTTAAGATGATGGTGCAGAGGTGGAGGGACATTTACGAAGACCCCTCTTTAGACTACAAGCCTATTGATGCCCCTATGCCTTCAACAGCTTGACCGACCAATCGTGTATTTGATGTACGTACGAAGGCCCTTCTTGTTGAGCTGGGTAGGGGAAAAGATTTGGATTAATCCTTTTTTTTTTTGTTTTTCTTTCATTGGATTGAGGTTTCGATAGTCCCGACTCAGTTCCTGCAATAAAACGAAGGCATGAGAATTCTACCAAGAATTTCTGTTCTCTCGGAACAATTTGGCGGACTTAGAATATGCTCTTCACTTTAGTGTTTTCAATTGTAGATTGTGGAATTGACCTATTTCTCCAAATATTTTGCATATGCATATGAATTGTCATTTAATTAAAAAAATTTTCATGACCTTTTGTGTTTTTTTTTTTTACACATAAGAAGTAAAACTGTTAATATCAATCTGCAAAATTACCAAACATTTTATCGCATACAATTTGCTATCTACTATTGCTATTCGCTATCTGCTTCTACTATCTGTTAAGTTCTCAACATGGCCTTAATTAATGTGCTTTGTTTTGTTCATCGGTATGTTACTGTTTAGTATTTTTAGGTTGTCATACTCTTTTTTTGTCAACTTCAACTCAATTTCATACAATTATACACCAATAAAACGTGCCCTTAACTATGAGTTTTGGATAATCTCCTTTACCTAGAAATCACTCATAAGTGCAAGTACTCTATTCATTGGTTTAGATTTATTCTGACAAGTAATGAAGGTTTAAGATTTAATTGTCTTTTTATGCTTGTTGTTTCCCACATCCCCTCGAACACTTGTAAGTGATCACTTGTAAAGGAGCAACAAGTCTTTGGTACACGAGTGTACACGTACACCGGGTGAATTTATAATTCACCCGGTGTATGTGTACAACAGGTGTAGCTAAGAATTATAGGTAAAGGAGAGGATCCAAACTCCTTAATTATAGCACTTAAATTGAACCAAATATATGGTTGGAAATTGGAATATGAGTTCTATACTTTCCTTCGACAAAAAAAATTAAGTATGAGTATTTCTTTTTTTTTTTGAGAACAAGTATGAGTATTTCTTAATAACATAAGTTTACGAATTTATGTAATCGATTTCAAAGCGTCCTACGGTCCTACCTCGCTATTTTTTTTTTTCAATTCATACATAAGTTTTTAGTTTAGATTTATTTTTCGAGCTACAATGCATGACTTAAGTTTAATTGAGTTAAATTCAACTGAATCTAACAAAATCAAGCACCTGGAAGAATAATAAAAAAAAAACATTAATTAAATCCCAATTTACCACTAAATAATATTTTTGTTTTTGTTTGAAAATGAACAAGAATGCATGACCTTAAACTAGGTTAGATATAACTCAAACATAATCAGACCAGGCACCTAGAGAAAGGGTTGTAAATTTGTCACTCCTAGTGCTCCCAAGTTGGGGTTGGCCTTGGGAATTTGGGATATCAAGATCCCAACTGCACAACCTTACCATTAAATTAGATTATTTTTACCAATGCGAGTTTCAATATACACGAATTATTAGTATATTTTGTGTAAAGAAAGACGCTGAAGTATATTAAAAACGAAGCACTAAGTTTTAAGAGCAAAATCATTGAACTCTATCATTAGAACAATTTTTTACTTTATTGTTTGAGATTATTTTACTCCACAACATGTTGATTATGAAATACTAGAACAATTGTTTTTATCTACAATGATAGGGATTTAACAACTTACACCTATATTATATTAGATATTCTGTTTTTGATTCTGATTCTGATTTTGATTCTGATTGGACTTTGGTGTCCATAATCATAATTAATTTCATTGTTGCCATTAAAAAAAGGCAACATTTGTCAAATTTCACTATAGTTCGCGTTAGAGTGTGTGATACTCTGTGATGTGAGAATGTGACCTTATTATTTCTTTTGTTTTTTTTTTAAAATCATAAATCACAATTGACAAATGAAAGTATCCATTGAAGTCCAACAAACCGACGGCCCATCAGCAGGCCCAACACACTTTCCTCACGTGACAAGCACACCCCTCTCTTTTTTCCCGCCAATCACCACCACTTGCTATCCCAAGTTCCCAACCCCTAATTAAAACCCCCCTCTACTCCACTCTCTCTCTTCCCCCTTTCATTTCCACCAAACAAAAAAAAAAACAAAACAAAACAAAACCCCTCAAATGTCGAGCCAGCGGACCGGTCCGGTCGCGGTGGCCGGGACAACAAAAAGAATAAAGCTAGAGAATTTCATGTGTCATTCCAATTTGGAAATCCCCTTTTCTGATCACGTCAATTTCATCACTGGCCAAAACGGAAGTACGTACGTTTTATTGTTTTTCCTTTTCCTTTTTCTTTTTTTTTGTTTGTGGTTAGCCCTAATTGTGATTAAAAATTGTGTGTGCTGTACAGGTGGGAAAAGTGCGATATTGACGGCGTTATGTGTGGCGTTTGGTTCACGGGCTATGAGCACTAACCGTGCCGCCACGTTGAAGGATTTTATTAAGACTGGTTGCAGGTAGTTATACTACATTTATTACGTGACAACTGATTTTGGACAGAAGGAATATTTGGATAAATTGATAAATAGATATTGTTTCCGTCGCCCAGAATTAATTGTCCACTTGGGGTTATTAAAAAATTAGACTTACAAGTGGACAATTAATACTGGACGGAGGGAAAATGTAGTTGAGCATAGGGATTTAAGAAGTGAAGTGAATGAAATGTGAATTATGGAGGGTATAATTGGAATTGTGTATTTGGTTTTTTGGGAATGTGAGAAAGACAATTACTTAGCTAATAACAATGTGATAGTGAAAACTAATTACTTATTTTTGAGAAACCTTAAAATGTTGCTTTGCACCGTTGGTAATATATTTTGTTAATGTTGTGTTGAAATGATTGAATCACCACCTTAGTATGTGAGGTGTTCAACCTATTAAATTTTTCAGGAAAGTGTGGATCTTTTTTTCTTTCTTTTTTTTTTTTTTAATTGTGAGGGTAAGAAAGAGTAGCAATGTAGGATCGGATTAGGGTTCTTTTATGTTACAAATTTTTCTTATTGAGTTGCCTTTGAAATTGTGTTGGCATTAACTTTGGGGAGACTGTGTGCAGGTTTTAATTTTGTGTTTTTCTATAGTTATGCAAGTGTGCAGGTGGAAGTCAAAAATGAGGGAGAGGATGCGTTTAAGCCGGATGTTTATGGTGATGTCATAACTGTCGAGCGGAGGATTACTGATTCGACGTCGTCGACTGTCTTGAAAGATCAGCGAGGTAACAGTTACTTGAGGTTGATGGAATAAATATCTTGCGTGCTGATGGGAAATTCAAACATATGTGTATGCATTGCAGCTTTTCGATTTTCTATGTTTTGTTGTTGTTATTTAATTGTCACTGTATATATGAATGAGGCAAATGGTGTCAAATGCATTAAGAAGACTCCCATGCTTCAGTACTTGTGGAGTTATGGTATCATTCATCTCTCTACGACAGGGTTGGTTACATGGGATTTTCATTGCAAGTTTATATTTATTCTTGTATTTGAACAGGCAATATATGTTCTTTTTCATCTTAATTCTTCTTTGCATTTGCTATGGAACAGAAACTCTTGTAGGTGTGAAAATTCATACGGCAGTAACGTAATGGGGGAGTGATTCAGGCATTTTGTGCCATAAGATCCCTACTAATTCATCAAAATAAGTGTTATGTTGATGTCTTTTAAACTTAAAGAATGTTAACCTATCATGTGAGTGAAAGTTCAGTTTTTCTTTTGATAAGTTGAGTATCTCTCTTTCATGTCTAGTGATTAAGAGTAAGCATTTAAAATGAAGTGATCAGTCACAAAGTCGAATGTGCTGAAACTAATGGCCCTGGACTATTTGTTTTCTGCGCTTTGATTATAAAGACTTATTATGTTAACGCAGTACAATACAATTTCTACTTCATCAGTTACTCTATTTTGTCTCTCGTAACCGGGCTGTACACTTAAAAATCATTTGCAATATCATCACTGCTCTGATCAAATCATTGGCAGCAGAGTTTAATGATTCTTGAATTTTCTCTGATATCAACAGGTAGGAGAATCTCGACAAAGAAAGAAGAGCTTAGAGAACTTGTAGAGCATTTCAATGTGAGTATTGAGTATTGACTACAGAGTCCTGCATCATGTGGACTATGTATTAGTTTGGGGTCAGTCTGCTGATGGGAATTCTACGCGATTTCATTGAATTTGTAGATTGATGTTGAAAATCCATGTGTGATTATGACTCAAGACAAAAGCAGGGAATTTTTGCATTCTGGAAGCTCTAAAGACAAGTTTAAGGTGAGAAAGCTGGTTCTGGGAAGAGTTATGTGAATCTTACCTTGATGTGTTGATACTTTAATATTCTTACCACTAGAGTTTATATGATAGAGCTAACATTCCACCCCTTCTTTGGTTATCGTCTGAATTTTCTAAGAGTCCTGCTGATTACAAAGTGCTTTTACTTTATAGTTCTTTTTCAAGGCAACGCTTCTTCAGCAAGTTGATGAGCTTCTAAACAAGATCGGTGAGCAACTGGAATTTGCTAATGGTTTGGTCCATGATCTTCAAAAATCAATTGAGCCTGTACTCAGCGAGCTTGCTGAGCTGCAAGAGAAGATTAGAAACATGGAGCATCTGGAGGAATTGTCGGAGAGAGTAAAAGAGATGAAGTTTAAGCTTGCTTGGTCATGGGTATATCAAGTTGATGCGGACTTGTTGAAGCAAAGTGCACAGATAGAAAAGATGAAAGCACGGGTACCGACGTGCCAAGCAGAAATAAATAAAAGAATTGTAAGGCTTTTAAACTTGAATATCTTATTTTAGCCTCTACTTTGCTTGACAATTTTGGCGCTTGCACAAGACTTTGGAAACTTCAGAATCTTACGGAACTAACTATTGTTAGTAATGAAAATATCTCGAATGATTTTAATAAGTAGTGTTTTCTATATAACCGAGTTTTGTGAGAATCAGCATGTCAAGCATCGGATCTCCGTCTACTAGCTGAAGATTAGAATGCTGTGACATTAGTAGTTATGAATAATTAACCATCCTGTTTGTTCATATCTGTTGTTGACATTTGTGTTGATAGAATGCCTTGATGCTAGTCCTTGATGATTGGTCATTATATTTGTTGCTTGGGTTGAGTCATTGAGTTACTTTTGCAGGAATTGATTGAGGGTTTGGCCAAAACTTTCGAAGATGCTAGAGCAAGGTGTGAGCTTATGAAAAAGAAAACATCGGAAGTGGAGAACTTGCAGAACGATTACCACCAGAGACTGTCCATGGTAAAGGAATACTTGTCTCGTTCTTGAATTTTGCTTGAAAAGATCAAAGAGTGCAATTAATCCAAACAACACAACAAACAACAACTGAGGGTAAATCCCCACTCAATGGGGGTGCTCGGGGCCAAGATGTACGCAACCTTACCCCTGTTTACGAAAACAGAGAGGTTGTTTCCGAGATTGACCCATGCATTGCTGCATTGAAGAATTGCCTTCCAATAACTTCACTAAAAATAAGAAGTATTGGAAGGTTTTGTAGCCATTTTGCTATAGTCCATAATCACCTAAAGCTGAAAGACGGAGATAGTTCTTTCAACTTAATAGGCACTAGACCTAATAGTAATACATACAGTATTGGAATAACCTCATTTCTCTGTCTAGACATTCATGAACTATTGATATTTTGATCCTAGGTATCTTCATCTTTTGATTTCCGTCCTCTGTTGGAGTCAATGGGTGAAGAAAGTGTCATTGATATGCGGGTGGTCGTGGTAATTGAGAATGAGAAGGGTTTGACTGCTGGAAATTACGAGAAGTTTCTGGTGGTTGTTTTGTATGCCTCACAAAACTTGTGAACTCGGAGATCCTTGAAAGAAAGCTTATAACGTTAAACTTGTTTGCTATACTTGAAATGTTCGTTTATTAGGAACGGTGTATGTGTTTGTCCATTTTTTACTACTGACAGTCTGTGTTGTTCTTGTCCTTTGGATTGCTTCATGGGTGTCATGGAAGTGATAAGGTGATAATTATGTCTAATTTCAGAGTAATTTCCTATTCATGTGCCTGATTTTCTGGTGAGCTTGGCCAACCGATGCCGCCTTTTATGCTAGATTCTTGGCATAGAGTAAGATTTGTGGGCTCGGGTTCCGAAAGAACTTTTAATTAGGTACTGGGTGAAAATTTGACGGTCCTTCTCTTGTTAATGAAGTCCTATCCTAATTCTTCGCTGTAGCTATTAACAATTGGAGTATGAATGCTTATCCAGAGTGTCTTTTTCTCTCAAATCTGGGTTTCGAAGCATGGATTTGGAAAATTTTGACTAGCTATGCTGCTTTTGCAACGTCTCTCCTAGTCCTTCTGTGATGTTGGAAAGTTTAGAGTCTCTGATTTTAGTGTGCTTTTAGGTTATGACTTGAAAAATCCTTTTTTGACATAGCTATATACTCGCACATATGCCAATTTTTTCTGAAATATGTTTTTTTTTGGGGAGGGGGGGGGGGGGGGGGGG
>ONZK01000825.1:78116-107326 GCA_900322385.1 Pharnaceum exiguum | reverse complement strand
TTTCGCGTTAGCTCTCCATCAGATGACTGAGGCCCCATTCCGAGCGATGGATGAATTTGATGTCTTTATGGTAAGTTGACTTTTTAAGAAGTGCAGTTTAATCATTAAATGTAATTCGCTTCTCATTTTTGAAAGGTACTTAACCTATTCTATGCCTTTTTTTGTGTCGCTCGCAGGATGCAGTGAGCCGTAAAATTAGCCTGGACACTGTGGTTGATTTTGCTTTAGCTCATGGATCACAGTGGATATTTATTACCCCTCATGACATCAGGTACCTATGTGTTAATTATCAGCTTCTGTTTATAGATATTTCTGTTTGTCATAATGGAATCAGGTGAAATTTTTAATATGGCTGTTGATTTGACGGAATATTTGGTTGTATACGTGCATTACTGAGTAAGTGTGGTAGGGTTATGGAAGCATAAATAGAAGAGTTGTGCATTGAGTAGTGAACTAGTTTGTATCCCCGTGTAGTTGTACTGGAACGTGCTAGAAACAAATTAGTTTTATATATGTTGACATCATATACCTTTTCTTCTTCTTCTCTTCGTCTCCAAGCGTTAGTCCAAAACCACTTGGGCCAGCTAGCAAGGACCGAATGGGATCCACAGTTCCACACAAGTCCCCTCACACACGCACACACACACACATCCCAATTTGGTCCATGCCAAGGAGACGGGACTAGATTTGACGAGCTGGCTGCTATTGTTTTATGGCCTACCACGGAACTTTCTTCCTTTTTAACACTCACAGATGGAGTTATCATGTACCTCTTTTCTAATAAAATTTAAATACTATTACTTCTGGTGCTACACATTGTAAAATTTTCAAGTGAGATTATCTGTTTTTGGCGATAATTGTAAAAGTTGTTTGAAACATGTATGGGAAATTCAAAAGAAAAATGTCATCTACCACTAGTTACTTTTGAACAAAATTAACTTATCATGTCATTCATTATATTAACTTCTGATGGAAGATCAAACACCTAGTTGAGAGCTACTTTTTACCTTTTATTTCTTTCTTTTTTTAATTAGAGAGAATTTTCATGAGAGCAGCTCCACTTGTCAAATGTAATAGGAGTTCATGTCTTAAGATATAGTATAGATATAGATGTAATGAGAGAATTTCTGGGGCGATCATATCATCAACCATCTTCTTTTTCTCCAAATCCTGAGTTTCAAATCCATTTGAGGTCGGCTAGTGAGGGCCAAATGTGATCCCTAGTTCCCACCATGCTGGTTGTCACTACTCACTAGCCTACCATGCAACTTTCCTCCTTTACCTAGGCTTGAGACACACTGCCGCGACAGAACTTGCAATTGATGCACTGGTTTGGTCAATTACCATGTAAATTAAAATCAGGAAGGTTATTGGAAGGGATCAGCATTCAGTAGACTACTTCTGTGCGTATTAATCAAACATGTCTTTTTCTTTGCTTTGGCTCAAGCAATGTTCACGACATGCTTTCTGATGCTTGTGTCGTGAAATGGTAGTTGGGTACTGGGTTTATTGGGACTAGAAATTGATCAGGTTCATGGCTATCTGAAAGCCTGCCCATATTTATGAAACTAATCGAGTCTTGTGATTTTCTACGCAGCATGGTGAAACAGGATGACAGAGTGAAAAAGCAGCAAATGGCAGCTCCAAGATCTTGATAATTTCCTGCTGGTACTATCCAGCTTCTTGTGTACATAGTATTCTCGGTTGGAATGTGCCATCAGTATGCTTGGTTCATTGATCGGGTCTTCTAGTTTTGCTCTTGGCTCGTTTGCTTGTAAATTATCTAGGGGAATCCACATAGGTTCCTTGTACAAAATTACACTACCAGCGTTTCACTGTTGTGATTAGGGAAAAATGTTGATCGCTTTTGGGACAAAGAACACCATTGTTTCTAATGAACTGTGTGGCTGTATGCAATATCCTTCGACGGTGCATTAGATCGTGTATTTGATATTGTGAAAAGATCAATTGCTCCAACTAGTAATCCTCACTTCATTTGCAAATACGCTAATCACTGCTCTAGTGAGCTGACGCCCAAGACAACAGCCAATTGCAAGGAAAAAATGGCCCATCATTGTTGTTTTTTCTTTTTAAAAAAGAGCATATAAAGCAGTAGCCCCTCCAATAGGCCTCCCGTGAGCGGATTTTTCATTTTTGGCAGTAACATTCAGCTCCTCTGTTCTCCCATTGACAACAGTAGTATTTTTCTGTTATTCCGAAATCTGAATGTGTCTATCTCTTTCTCACTAATAAACAATAATGTCAGGGACTTCCTTTTCATTCCTTCATATAAATTATAAGTTTACAAATTATAACTGATAAATCACACGATTGTCCTCGTATGATTTCTCAACGATCCAAGATCAAGGTATTAATCTACTATATGAGTGGGAAGCTGAGGTGGATTTTCCTCCCAAACTAAAATACTTTCAATAGAAACACTAGATGACAGGAATGATTATGTGTGACGGTATGAGACTTTTAGCCCTACCATTTCAATCCTTCGTTATGACCTTAGGTTCATTAAGCCCACATAGATTCTCATGTTAAAGATTTCAAATTGTGTGATTATTTTGGTGCACCCAATTGATCACATATTTAAGCTCGATCTTAATGGCCATGGGTATGTGTTCAGTTTTGGGGTTTTCTATTGGGGAAAGGCCATGAATTAAGCAGATGGAGCTCTATGTTTAATTAGTCTTTAGCTAACCCTGAGGAAGTCATATTGTACGTTTCTAGTGCCATTATACAAGGGCGGGAATACATTTTCTGTTAATCTAGATCATGAAGTTCTAGATCATCATCACTCATCAGTACTTCTTACTAGAAGTTGAAGCCAACAAAGGGAAAAGGTTAGCTCCCCCATCCCCTCTCCAAATACTCGGGTATTATCTCAGCTAGAGTTCATGGCTAATTCCGAGAGGGGATAGGGTCTTCTACCTTTTACATAAAAAAATAATATAAAAATAAAATATCCAACCAAAGAAAAGGGAAAATTTAAGCAAATGGATATTATTACAACTCAAAGGACTGTTTTTTTGGAGTGAATATTATTGAATGAACCAATATTCTAACACGATTTTTTTATATGTACCCGTTTCATATACGAGACTGGGTATTAATGACATCTCAGCTAAACATTAACAACCCTTCTCACCCAATCTTATATATGAAACGGGTTCACCCAAATTTTTTCTCAAATTATAATCATATAAGAATGTGCAAAGTAGTTTTGACCAAGTAACGAGACAAATGATTATTTTTTCAGAAGGAATTGGATTGAAAATTGGAGAAAAATAAGTTCTAACGGATAAGGCTAAAAAAAAATGAATACCCCTATATCTATTTAACACCAATATCATGGGTGCAGTCATTTTTATTTTATTTGATTTAATCGAGCCTAGCTATAACCTTATTAGACTGATCAGTCTATATAATTGCCACTCTCTCCAGACGGAAGTTCAATTAGTAGATAGTTAGATACTACTACAAGATAGCAAAAAGAAGAGATGCTTTCAAATGAAACTCTTGACTTTATAGGCAAGTCTCACATGCTGCCATCACTACCTTTCAACAATAGCTATAATATTGTTCTCCACTTTCGGTCTAAAATTTGAGGAGAAAAAAGGGAATAGAGTTGGATATGAGGAAGTGGAGTCAAATACTAGTAGCTAAGAGGGCATGCGAGTCGTATACATTGGCATCCTTGACAAAACGACGAGAAACCATCCGTCAGTGATGTCTCAATGGCCCCTCCAATTTCTTAAGACACACTAGCTAGCTCGTGAATTTCATCTTCTTCAAATTTTTCATCATACTTACTTTGAATTTCAAGATTTTAGCATCTTGTGATTTTGTGTATACTTGTTACAACGAAATGGCAATTTTCAAGTAGTACTATGACATAGTACCTTTCTTCATTTTGTTAAAGGACTGAAGCACACCAACTATAATTGGCTAGATCGAGACATGCAAACTATATCCTCTCTAATCAATTGGAAGTTAAAAATTAATTATGATTACTATATATATGTTGCAGGGTCAACTGATAGGTACTAAAAACTTGTAAATTAATAATTTCAATTTATTGTTGTTAACATTGTAAATCTGGTTATCAAACGGAGAACGATTGAAGATAAAGTTTGTACATATCAGTCACTCAAAGAATTATGGGTACACGGACTATGGAAATGTTTACATTCACCAATCTTAAGAGTAAAGGAAGAAAAAATCCACAAAATGACAAAATGTGAATCTTTGCTCGAAAAGAAGAGGGACTTCGTGACCAAACAAGTTGGGACATAGATTATTATTTTTCTCATCATGCCTCTTGAAAATATATAGAATGTTTCTCCAGAGGGAGGCAATTTTAATCAAGAAATGCAAAAATAAGTGCAGAAAAGACACGAAAGAACAGAAAAGAATGAGAATTATTCGAACAATCGAACCCCGAATACCCAACACACAAATTGAAGGAATGAAGGTTTGGTCACGTTTAGGCGTGGAGACCAAACATGACACCACTGGTCTTGGTCCCGCCATCTCATATATGCGAGCAAGTAAACTTGGTGAACCGCCGATATGCATCCCGCGTAAGATTTTATGAAAAATAAAATTATAAGACTCAAATGTTTAATTGATTCTAAATGAACTCCTCTTGAACATTTTATCTCACTCATTTACAAGACAAGCTCAACAAGATATTTAGTAATAAATAAAGAAAATGGTAAAATGATATGATACATATCACCATCTATGAATTTCACGTAAATCACATGTAAAACATTGACTTCTCTTATTTGCAACCAATTTAATCCATGTATATACCTCCTCAAATTTTGGAGTCATTATTATTTTTTTGATATTTTTTTAGTTATAATAGACTAACAATAACATTTTTTTTTTGGATAGTATAAACTAATTTTATAATATTATATTTCAATGACTAGGATGCTTAGATGTTAAAATCAATGGTTCAGATCTTACTAAATTATGGTGACTCCCATGGCTATAATTTGTGGGAGTCACCATACAATTTAGTGAACTTACAATTCAAGTTTTTGTGTTGTTTTGAATTGGTTTCGAGAGATATAAGTATTTAGTGAACTTAAAAAGAATCACCAAAATTAAAAGGTTCTTGTGATGAGTTTGGTGGAGACAAAGTGAGTATGCCAGGACCCTCTTTACACTTCTCTATTTCTACGGGCCCCTCGTCATCTTCATGGCTTTTGGGAGAGCGATGGAGATCAGCTCCCTCTTTGTCGATCGGATTTCTATTTCCTTCTGTGTCACTGATATTCTTAAGGAGACCTTCAATAATCAAGGATAAAATGGTCTTTCCAGCAATGAATACATTAGTTAATTAGTACTAAAAGCTAAAAACATCCTCTTGAAATCTAAGCAATGTACCAGTAGATACCCACGCATGGATAGTTGGACGTACACTGTTGTGTACACTTTCTATGAAAAGGTCTTTGTGGTTGGTATCCTCATGGTTCAAGTTGGTAATTTGCTACTAATGCCTTTTATTGCATTAAAGAGGTGGTGGGAATCGGTTTGTTTAACTTAATGATGATGTTAATTTAACCTTCTACTTTTACATATGTTTTCCATTAGAAAAGTGAAAAACAAACGATAACACAATTAGTGTTACCTCGGGTAAATTATATCTTACTCTCTACCTAGTACCATACACCTCATCTTTGTATTTAGGTACGTAATTATCAGACTTCTATTTTTCTTTTTTTTTTTGGAAATTAAGCTTAATATGAAAGATAATGTAGTGTGCCGCTAACATTGTACGCTAGGAGTGTACCATGTGCAAATTCACCCCTCCCCAGCGGTGTACATGGATGTCAATCTACAAATCCATCACTTTTCCAATTCAATTCATTATAATTTACTTGAGGATATCTTATTTTTATGAAATAATTATAATTAAGTTCAGTTCAGTTTACGTTTAGTTATATTTTATAGATGATCATGAGAAAACAGAGGTGCTCAACTGGTAGAGAGTATACATTTCAATCTTTAAGGTTGATGACTCGATTCACACCGGCCTTGGTGCCTGATCTCTTTAAACAAGAATGAATTAATAATACAAAATATAATTCATACTCTTAGGTATAATGTGCTCCATAAAATGTTTAACTATAATTACTAACTAACGTATGCTACTCAGACTCGTCTAGAATCCGATACGGGATCAGAGGATCAGACATGGCTATTTTTGGAAAAAAATCAAGATTTTGGTTAAAAATGAAGTGTCGAAGTGTTGTATCGTATCGGAAGAGTATCGTATCCGATACGCACTACGGCACATTTGAAGTGTCGAAGTAACACGTACGATCTAACTAAAAGTTAAGTGATCCATTATCCATATGTAGGGTTACCGTTGCACTCCATTATCACAAACAAAAGAAAAAAGGGATGGATCTATATGCGCCATCACACACCTAAATATCACACTGATTATAAGTCTTAACTTGGTCATCCCTCTCTATTCCACAACAAATTACTTCGTAGGTAAATAGTGGACAAAGTGCTATTTTACCATATACCATACTTGAAGAATAAGCAAATGCCAATAAAAAATAACAGTGATGATGATTTGTCTCTGTCTTTTAACAACAATACAACATCAATCATAAAAAAGTAGTGATTGTTCATCATGAAAAACTATACTCAGGTAATCAGGTGAAAAATTGGAGAGACTGATAAGAGTAAAAATTCGACCACTATTCAGTGTGCACTTACAGCATTCTTGTTGCATAATCATTTATGCACATAATTACTTTTAGTAGTGTGGCTAATGCTGAATAAAAGGTATCCTAGTCTCTTGCATTCACCTGATGACGTGGGGAGTAGGGACATTATTCTCATGATCTGATTAATATTCAAAAATATGGCGCCACCTTATTAATCACACCAGATTTTTTTTTATTCTTTTGCTAAATGCTAAGCTTAGAATATTCAGTGAATACTGAGTAAGTACTTATGTCGGCCGTCCTGCCAGTATCAATATGAGTGCAAATGTACAATGTAGGAGTACGTAGGACCTTTGGTTAACTTGTTTGTTTTGTACTAATCATAAGGGTCCCAATTTTAACACAATCAAATGCACACTTTACGTATGACTGCAGAGAGTAATACTCAAACAACATGTATGATAGTAAATAATCACTAATCAGTATACATAACGTAATACCTTTTTGCTTACTAGGTATTTATGTGGTGTGATCATACTAATTGCATTAGCCAAATATGGTCGAGCTTATTATCATCTCAGAAATAAAGAAAAGTGAAAGGAAAGTAAAGAACAGAAAAGAAATGAAGATAGCTACTTAAAAGAGATGCAGAGGAATATTGAGTGGGAACTTGGATTTTGCTTTCTAGGATCCTGCGTGATACATTTGTCACTATTACACATATCAATCAATTTGATGGCCAAAGATAAAGGAAACAAGGAATGATGAAAAGGAAGAAGTGCAAAAGAAAAGTGGTAGGAGACACAGCAAATAAAGACACCCAAACATGGCAAACAATAAGCTCAAACAGTGTAGAAGCAAAGCACACTGATAAACTTTTACCCTCTCCCTGATAGATATAGAAGAAGTATTTACAGTATCTAAGGACATCAAAAATCTGAATGTGGTTCCTTACCCAATTCTTCGTTTATATATGAGCTAAGAAAACAGGTGTACAACCAGCTTTATAGGCAAGTTACTAAGTTAGAATGGTAAGCCTTATTGTGCATACTCATACACCGCTATGTTGCCCGGACACACGACACAGACATGACGCCCGAGTGAAGTGTCCATGCTACGGAAATACACCCACCTATATACTGTATGTCAATACATTAGCTTGGCTGGCAACCCCTCAATTCTTTATACATTGGTGTATTTTTGTTACGTAAACCCATAAATTTTGGCCAAGAAATGAACCCTACTACACTGTTCAAGATAGGGGCCTAGGAAATGATATTAGAACTAGAAGATTTACAATGGAATTGCAATTCACTTGTCTTTCCCTCCTTTTTCCCCTTCTAGCTCCTTTTATCATCAACCTCCCAACCCACAGACCCACTCAATACCAAAAATCATCATGAAACTCCCTCACATCCTAGCACTCCAAAAAAGCATTCTTTCAATTACCTCCCAATACCATCATCATCATCATCTACAACATCATCAAAACCTTCCTTCCCTTAAATTTACCTCTTTCAAACCATTTTTCCCTCATACCCATTTCTCCAAAACCATCCAAAATATTCAAATAAACCATGAAACTTAAACTTCTCTTTCACCATCTCCTTCTTCTTCTTCACTCACACCTGTTTTTCTATGTTTTCTTTTGTACTTTCCTTACAGTTTTCCCTGCACTTACACTATCACAAACATCAACAACACAAACAACAGAAGTTCCTTTACAACTTCTTTCACTACTATCCCTCAAATCTTCATTAACAGACCCACTAAACTCCCTCCAAAGTTGGGATCCTTCCCCAATTCTCTCAAACTCTTCAAATTCTGATGACACTTCCCCTGTTTGGTGCACTTGGTCAGGCATCAAATGTGCCCACCAAAGCTCCCAAATCATCTCCCTAGACCTCTCTAGTCGAAACCTTTCCGGTGACATTCCAAAGGAAATTCACCACTTATCATCACTAAACCACTTGAATTTGAGCAGAAACTCATTCTCTGGCAATTTTCCCACATCCATTTTTGCACTATATGAGCTTAGGACACTTGACATTAACCACAACAACTATAACTCCACTTTCCCTCCTGGCATTTCCACCCTTAATTTCCTTAGACACCTCAATTGTTACAGTAACAGTTTCATTGGCCCTTTGCCTACTGATCTTACTGGAAACCGTTACCTCGAGTACCTTAACTTAGGAGGGAGCTACTTTGAAGGCAGTATACCACCAGAATATGGTAGGTTGCCCAGGCTAAGTTTCCTTCATTTAGCAGGAAATGCACTGAATGGTACAATACCATCAGAATTGGGTTACTTATCTCAGCTTGAGCACCTTGAGATTGGGTACAATGCATTTAGTGGTAGCATACCAAGTGAGTTGGGACTGTTGTCAAGTCTTCAATACTTGGACATTTCAAACAGCCACATTTCTGGAGCTATACCTGAAGAATTTGGAAAGCTCACTAGTCTCACTACATTGTTGTTGTTTAACAACAATATCTCGGGTTCGATCCCTGTGAGCATTTCTGGTCTAATAAGCTTGCAAACTCTTGACTTGTCGATTAATCGACTGTCTGGAACAATCCCTGAAGGGATATCTTCACTTAAGCAGCTCAGCATTTTGAACTTGTTGACTAATGAGCTAAGTGGAGAAATCCCACAAGGGATAGGTGATCTTCCAATGCTGACATTTCTTCTTTTATGGAACAACTTTCTCAATGGGTCATTGCCCTCAAGGTTAGGCTCTAATGGGATGCTACAGAAGCTCGACGTGTCGTCGAATCAATTGTCAGGTACATTGCCTGAGAAACTATGCCATGGTGATCAGTTGGAGAAGCTCATTTTGTTCAACAACATGTTCACTGGGGAGCTACCAAGGTCACTTGTCAACTGCACCTCACTGGTTAGAGTAAGGATTGAGAATAACTTGCTGAGTGGGGAAATTCCTAAAGGGTTTGGACACTTGCCTAATTTGGTATACATGGATGCTAGTAGGAACAACTTTAGTGGTGAGTTTCCGAGTGACTTTGGCAATGCACCAAAGCTGCAGAACCTGAACATTTCAGAGAACTCGTTTTCGGGTTCTGAATTGCCTGAGGGGATTTGGGCAGCTCCTAGCTTGCAAGTTTTCTCTGCTTCCCTTAGTGGGATTTCAGGGAAAATACCAGACTTTAAAGGGTGCAAAAGTTTGTACCAAATTGAGATGGAAGGTAACTCTTTGAATGGTCCTATACCATGGGATATAGGGCATTGTGTGAAACTTGTTAGCTTAAACTTAAGGAATAATAACTTGACAGGTATTATTCCTTGGGAAATTTCTACACTTCCTTCTATCAATGTGGTTGATCTGTCCCATAATTATATTAGTGGTAGTATCCCCTCTAGCTTTGATAATTGCCGTACCTTGGAGACTTTTAATGTATCTTTTAACAATTTGACTGGTGCAATCCCCTCTACGGGGACTATTTTTCCTAATTTGCACCCGTCCTCGTTTACGGGCAATGAGGGATTGTGTGGGAATTTGATCAGTAAACCGTGCACATCGGAGTCTGCAGTGGCGGCTGGGGCATCTGAGGTACAAAAGAAGGATCAGAAAAGGTCAGCAGGTGCAATTGTTTGGATAGTGGCTGCAGCATTTGGGGTAGGACTGTTTATTTTGATAGCTGGTAGCAGGTGCCTCCAAGCTAGCTATAGCCGTAGAACGACAGAAAGCAAGGAGGTTGGACCGTGGAAATTAACCGCCTTCCAACGGTTAAACTTCACTGCGGATGATGTCTTAGAGTGCTTGGCAATGAGTGACAAGATCATAGGGATGGGGTCTGCAGGGACGGTGTATAGGGCGGAGATGCCTAGTGGCGAGATCATTGCAGTCAAGAAGCTTTGGGGTAAACAAAAGGAAACATCAAGGAGGAAAAGAGGGGTGCTTGCAGAAGTGGAAGTGTTGGGGAATGTAAGGCACAGAAATATTGTCAGGTTGTTAGGGTGTTGTAGCAATAGGGAGAGCACACTGTTGTTGTATGAGTACATGCCTAATGGGAGTTTAGATGATCTGTTGCATGGTAAAAACAAAGGGGACAATTTGGTTGCAGATTGGCTCACTAGATACAAGATTGCGCTTGGTGTGGCTCAAGGCATTTGCTACCTACATCATGACTGTGATCCAATTATTGTTCATCGCGATCTTAAGCCTAGTAACATCCTCCTAGACGCCGAGATGGAAGTTAGGGTGGCGGATTTCGGGGTGGCGAAGCTCATACAAACGGATGAGTCCATGTCAGTCATTGCAGGATCTTACGGCTACATTGCCCCTGGTATAATTTCTCTCCTCTACTTGTGTATGTTGCCACTTTAATTCTGTTCTTTTCATAATGTACAGTATTTCTATTTTGCTATTGCATGTATAACGTGGAAAACTTGCACACAAGTAGAATATTAAGGATGAGGACCATTAGTTACAGTTAGTCCTTTGGCTTACTAGGGATTAGGGTGCATATTGGACCCAGAATTGAGTACAAAGAATACAAATATGAAGCATCAATCAAGAATGTGGTCCTTTTGTTGCATATTGCATATGCATGTCTGACATCAACTGATGGCATACCAGTAATGTTTAACTCCGTATACAATAATTGAATTTGGAAGCCAGTAGTTATGTATGAGCTTTCTTAATTCTGCAGTATGACAAAATTCCTAGCTAGCCAGTACCCACACATGCAATTAGAACAAACCCAGGCCTAGATATTGATGTTGATTCATCAAGAAGTTAAAACTTAAAAGCTACAAGGAAAACACTACTGACTGTCAGAAGTTCTTGAAGCCTCACTGAACTTTAGTACCATGCCAATCTTTCAATCACTAATATCAGCCTGCTGCTGCCTCATTACTTTTTGTCTCTATAGCCCACAATGTTGCGCATGAGCTTTACTTTGCCAGCCCATTTTTTTATCTTAACAATCATTTTCTTCTGACCCACCAAGAAGTTTGTCAAACACTTTCTTTGTACATTCTTTGATGCAATTCATTGCATTGACTAATCTTTCATTAACTTTTGTTTGTTAAGATGTTATTATCATAGTAGCTAAGGTGAAAAAAGCTGTCTTCTTGTCCTTATTTGTAGTTATTATTTTAAATGCCTATGGTGTCCACCTAAAACAAACTTTCCCCACCAAATTAAAATTATGTATACTGTACATAGATGAAACTAATGAGTAATGAATTAATGATTACAGTGACTGTTAGCCAAAAGCTATGATACTAATATGTACCTGTTGATTAAATTATGCAGAGTATGCTTATACATTACAAGTGGATGAGAAGAGTGACATATACAGTTATGGGGTCGTTTTACTAGAGATACTAAGTGGGAAAAGATCAGTAGATGCAGAATTTGGAGATGGGAATAGCATAGTGGACTGGGTGAGGTCTAAAATAAAGAACAAAAATGGGATCAGTGACATCCTAGACAAGAATGCTGGAGCTTCTTGTACATCTGTAAGGGAAGAGATGATGTTAATCCTTAGAGTCGCGCTACTTTGCACTAGTCGTAACCCTGCAGACAGGCCTTCCATGAGGGATGTAATATCAATGTTACAGGAGGCTAAGCCTAAGCGGAAATCCCCTGATCATGATAGAGCTGGTAGCGGCGATCATGTTATAGAAATTTGTGGTGTTGGTGATGGAAACGTTGGTATAGCTGCTTTCGGAGAAATGAAGTAGTGAGTACCGTGTTCATATGATCTTGTTTTCTTTTTTAGCTTGTAAGTTTTTGCTTTTTATTGAGTTCATCTGTTTTCCAATTCAATTTGTGGGGGTGGGTATAGAAGTTCTTTGTGCACTAAATTTGCAGTGGAATTTTGAGGTAATCTTAATTCTAGTAGATTAGTTGTAACTTCCTCAAAAGGCCATGTTGTTTGAAGTAACTAGCATGAGTTTGTGTGGAACTGGTTATCTCCTTAGATCTTCTTTTCAGTAATGTCCGCTGTACACATAAGCTTATTACTCTGATGAACCAAGGCCACAACACTTGAAGCTCCAAACAATATATAGAGTATGCATACATATACTACACAGGTATCACTGCCAATTAACTAAGTTTTCTGCAACAAACAGTTCTCAATTTGATCTTCTAACATTGTAATTGTTCTAAATGGATCAACTCATGCCTATGATGCAAAGCTCACTTCTTCAGACACTAAACGAACCTCCGAAAAGGGCAAGTACAAAGGAAGAAGATTCAATGTACCGTAACAGTGAACCCTCTTTTCTTCAAAGTTATCAAAATCCGTCCTCATATCCATCTTTTGTTTGAAAATTGGAAGCCATGTATTGCCTTTTTGTTACTGATGTTCTGATGGATTCTCTAGCACAAAAATAACATTCTGCAGTTGTAACAAGTCCCACAATTAGTCTGACTGATGTGGTGCATGGACGAGTACAACATTGCATCAGATCCTGTTATTCACTTGACACTACTATAAGAAAATTTTGGTCTCTATACCTTCAAAAATTGGCTTCTACAGCTTCCCTTGCTAGATTTTCTAGCGGTGTTCAACTCATGCAAGGTTGAAATTTGAATAAGATTGTATATGTGGCTATGTTTTCAGAGTGGAGAAAGTTAATCGAGTCTCTTTGCTTTTGAAAGATCTCATTAGGTGATGTTTGCAGTTCTTGCGACCTTCCTCTTGATCTACACTAGCTTGCAAAAGATGTACTACCAAGCTTTTCTCATGAGACTGTACAAAGCAAATGGATATTAGCATTTCATCATTGTAATCCACACATGATAATGTTGGTTGAATCTTGATTGTGGCAAGAAACAAAAATCATGAATCATATGTACCTCTAGGGACATGATAGTGGCAATTTCCTTTTCTACTTCTTCAAAGCAGTCATTGTTTAATCGAACTGTTTGTATGAGCTCCTTCAGCAAATTGCTCACCTGTTTAGCCTGTAATGATCATGTGATGTAAATACTGACCTCAATTTTTGTACAGTTAAGGAAATGCTTCTAAGATGATATAGTTGTTAAGTAATTTACTTGAACATGGAAATTCAAGACCGTGTCTTCGATATCTTCCATCACTTCCAAGGCTAACTTCATGACTTGAAATAAAGACACTATATCAGCCTGCATACATAAGAAGACTTGTAAGGAACTTGGGGGGAGAAAAGGAGAGTGGGAACAAAAATTCCTTGGAGGGAAAAGAACAATATAATTTTCTGCTGTATGATTTCGAATCTGGAACTTTTACCATTGCACCATCTACTAAGGGAAGTTTGGTGGCGAAAGCAGATAGCTTCCTCGTAACCCTGCTAACAGCTTCAGAATTCTTCTTTTCCAACTTTTCCCACTCATACAGAAGCTCTAGCTGTGGACACACCATATCAAGTAGTTTGATTTTCTGCTTCAGCCTCTCCACTTTCATCCTCTTCTCGGCAACTGTATATCTCATCTTGTATAGTTTCAGCCAAACAGCAAACAGTCTGCCCTGTAAAATTCGATGTTTTTTAAGGGCTCATTGCAGTGCGTAATACGCAACCTATATTCATATGGATATGTTATATTGCTTATTTGTTGATTAGTTACGTCCAAGTTATTTGTATTATCATCAGCAATTACCACAAATGGTTGGGCATCTATCTAATGTGATGCTGCAGTTTTAAACTTTCGATCGATCATACAGGAAATAAGTTTACCTCTGCTTTAGCCTTGACGTTGCTACAAGCTACCTCAGCTTTAGCATTAACAAACCTCCACTGCAGCAGTCTGTTATACATAAGCCTGTACTGATGGAACTCCTCCTCTTCCACAGCTGATACCTTCTTCTGCTTATTAAAATACTTCAGCACCCCACTTACAATCTTTACCTTAGGAGAATCAGGTGCCAAAGGTGGGGCAGGAAATGGCCTCCCAGGCGATAAGGCCCAAGCTGACGGGGAGCGAGTCAATGCTTTTGGTGCCCTCTTGCTTACAATGTTGTTGTAAGAGCTAGACTTCAAGAGCTTAGCTGCATTGTTACTTTGTTCCACATTAGTCTCTGAGCTAAAGGACTTCCTTGAGGGGCTGATCAAACCTCTGGACACCAGCCTGCTTTTACAATTTTCGTCCTCATTAACCTTCTCCTTGGTGGCTTTACGAGCCTTGGTTGTTGAACTGGATCGATAGAGGGATGGTCGAGGGGATGTATTAGCGGACCTTGATCCCCGTCTTATCGATGGTTGAGGAGAAACGGTTTCGAGAGCCTGAATATCAGGGAGAGAAACAGATGAAGCCCTGTTAACAGACTCCGGAGGTGAGATGGACGTAGGCAATATACCACTACCACTACGTCTCATGCGGGGAGACGGAGGAATCCCAGCTGGCAGAGAATGGCGAATTTTCGAAGAACTGGAGGAGCGAGGTGTTTCCATTTAGGGTGTATGTTGAGAGGTTGGTGTTTTCAAATGGCTTGTACTGATAGATTGCATTTTCAGTAGAAAATCTGGGGGACAAAAGGAACTATAATGGTGGGCGAGTTATTGCTAAGAGAGAAGAGTTGGGTGCACGTCAAAACGAGTAGAATTAGACGGCTAAGTCTAAATTCTACTACAATATCTTAACAATATCAAAGGTTTTGCCAAGTTTGAAGTTTCTATTTCAACAGGTGTCAGAAGAGGGATAACCGTCCCAAATGCCAGCCCAATGACTGCTTCAAGACTGCCCAAAATTGTGGGAAAATTCAGAACAAGAATCCCTCAGACAGGAAATCAATCAGCTATCAGCCATAGCTCACCTGTGCTGTCCCCAGAGAATTATACAGGTGTAAACTACTAAACTTCACTAAAAATAGCTGTTACAGTCATCATCCTCTTTTTTGATTAAAAACAAACACTATTGTAAGCAAGAGTACTAAACAGTCTAAACTTTAATCCGAAACTAACAATACTGCTGTATACTCAAACCTGCAATACCCAGCCTGGGAAGTTCATCTGGCCAAAAACTCCCTCAAACGTACCAGTTATCATACAGGCATGATCAACTGACAGTATCTATTCTAGGAGTGCAATTACAGCAACAATTATGTCGATCAGTGTTCAAATGTGTTGCAATCTATCCAAGAATTGCTGCAGTGATGGCCAACAGCAATATAAAGGCCGCAAGCGACAAGGCGAAACTGTAAATAGCACAACCATCTTGCAGTACGCCACAAAACAAGAACAATTGATAAATCTATGTAATTTGTCATAAATAGATGCATCTTGCTTTTAAATATATCTGAAATGGGATTAGAAAGCTTTCAGCAAGGCCAACTCAAAGTCTCACAACAATTGCAAATATATTAGAGAGAAACTAGGCAAAAGGAAATCTTGTCTGTTCCACAAGTTAAAAAATTGACAATACAGACAAATGTTCAAATTGCCATGCTGGGAATTCAGCATTTGGTTCCAACAAGGTAAACCATCTACCATGAACCCTGAGCATTCTTAGAAGGATTCTTGAAAGCTTCAAAATCCCAGTTTGTCTTCAACGAATATGGTGGAGAGATAGACGTGCCTTCTTCTGTAACTTTGGCAATCTGAAATAATAAAATTGAAAATCAAGATTCGCAAGAATTCAACTGAAATCAGAGTAAACTCAAAGGTCATACAAAAACATGTTAAACACCAGCAACTTATACAAAAGACGATCCATAAGGTCTTCCAAAGTGAAAAATATTTCATCAAAGAAAAAGGGAACAACTTGTATAGCTGTCAGCAGGTATGGAGTTATTTACAAAGGTTACCATCCAAGAAATTGTATATACAGTCAAGATAGTATCCAGCAATCACAGTGAACATCTGTAACTGAGTTACTCTTAACTAACACCACTCGTCAAACATTTAAAAATTTGGCTCCACTTATAGTATATTAGGTTCCTGATCACTCTTGGTCTGCCTTTCACCAGGAAATATCTCAGTTGCCCCACATATACATTTGGGGGGGAAAAAAAGGCAAATTAAAATAAAGCAAGCACCTGCCATGAATGTAAGGTACATCAAAAACACCACAACCGGAAATCATTAGACTGTCAAGGGATATATAGGAGTGTTCAGGGATACAGGGGGTCAAGTTGGGATTATTGGGGGTAATTTACGAACTTGGGATTATTGCGGGATATTTGGCCCAACTTGGGATTATTGTGGGTAATTTTCACCAAAAAAAAAAGGCCTATTCAATTTTATACCTTTCAATACCAGCAGCAAATGCTTAAGATGTGGAAGATTAAAAGTACATGTAGGCATGAGCATAAAAGAAAGACATGACAAGGTAAAGAAACACACCTGAAGCTTGTTGACTGCAGATCGATCACGATACAGAAGAACAAGCATGCACTTCTCCAACAATTTAACACCCTCCTCAAAACTGAGGTCTTCCCTCCATTCCTCTCGAAGAATAGGAATTGCAAGGTGATTCCCAAACCCAGTGGCTACATGATTGTCTTGATAGTGAACACCAATCATATTAACCTACAAAATGTTAACCAATCAGTAACCTTATTACCAAATAAAATCATTCCCGTTGATTTTTTTAAAATGTGTTGCCCATTTGAAAAAATGTCTAGGGCATCTGGCATAAATGTGACTAGATGCTGCAACACTAACCGTTCCAAGATACTTCTGTCCATTTTTGACACCACCAAGAACAAGGGAGTTCCAGAAAGGATTGAACTTGTTGCGTCGGTTGTACATGATACGAGTTAGGTAGCTGTGCACCTCCTTTGGCCCCAAGGAATTTCCATCATCCCACATGTTATCGAACTGGCTGCAACACCAATCAGGCAACAGAAAAAGCAGCAAGTTCAAACATGGAATTACTAACCAAACTACAACTAAAATTATTGCAGATACTAAAATTTAAAAAGAAAAAAGGGAGAACAACATTGATATTGCTAGATGGACCAGTAACTTACATGAGATCATCTAGGTAACGCTGGAGTTCCTGGAAGTCACTCACTTCTCCACTAGCTCCAAGCAGAGAATGCTTACCAACAGCCTTCAGCCTCTCCACACTCTTGTAGCGCAGAGTGTATCCGTAAGAACCTGAATGCATGTCAAAGTTTGAGTACAAAAGCTGCTAAACACCATAACGTGTATTCGCAATACATGAGAACTAACTTTATAGTCAAAATCAGTAAAAGGTGCAACAGCAGACAGATAATCAACGGCACGAACAGAGAAGACGGAGCTGTAAATCACACATGGTCTGTACATGACTACATGGCTTGCAATTCAACCTTCAGTATTCATGCAGTCATGCCCCTCATTCAATTTTTTGTTGTCAGATGACAAGGGTATTTAGGCTTTGCCTTCCCATGAAGTTACCTCGGTGGAAAGGAAGTCATAACAGTTTCGATTATGCCTCAAAAGGCAGTAATGGAAAAAACAGTGCCAGAAAAGATTCTAACAATCATTTAAGAGAGAGTGTGCATCATAAGCATTAAACATTTGACATCCAACCTAAAGGATTCCAAATTATAAGGCCACAGAATTCAAAAGGTTCAACAAGCATAATGAAAAAAAGAAAACCTGCAACAAACTTATCAGCTTTCACAAGTACCCCAAGTACCTATATACACCATAAACCAGTTCAACACGCAATAACTAGCTAGCTATACGATATCATTCAACCATTAACTCAAGCGGTTCATTTTATGTCATTTAGGCGCAACCAACAAGTAATCAGCCCTCAATAGCTCCAAGCATCCTACTCAACCAATATTTCACTTCCAAGTGGTGTTCATCTGCAACGGTGTATCAAACGGGCACTCAGAGTCCCAGTCCCATAGCACAATTATAGTACTGAGTAGCCATTACTACACTAGCAATATAGTGAAATAATAATGAAAATAAGCAACTGGCATAGAACTCAGAGACATGAGCCAAAAACTCAATCTTTCTTTGATAGTAATCCCAAAATAGATAAAGAGTTGATAAGAGCGAAGAAATCATACCTCCCATATCAGCAGCAATGAGAATACCATCCTTATACTTAAGGCCAACCACAGATGTACCAGTCACATAGGGTGTCCTGCCAAAATTAAAACCATCTAATCAATAAACCATTTGATGCTCACAACAACTCAATCACAAAAAGAAAAAAGAAGCTAATTACCATATCAAAGTTCACCACTTTAAGCAAACAATTTGGGTAGCAATGAAATTCCTTTTAAATTGAATATCCCAATTGAAGTCATTACCATCATATTAATCAATCAATCAACCCAAGCTTCATGATTTTACTACAAGCACTAAAAAAATTACAATCAATTCAATTAATCCAAATTAAATCTAAAAGATCCAAACTTTTTAATTCAAGTTCCTCACTTTCCAAATACCCATTAACCCAATTGGCAACCCAACACCAAAAAACAAAACAAAACAAAAAACCCCCACAAAATTATGCTTCAAAAAAATTGACAAGAAAAACCCTAACAAAATAACTAAAGCTAAATTAATAACAAAGATACAAACTTTATACATAACCCATTTGAATTAACAACAAAAACCCACAAATAAGACATAAAATTAGGGTTCCAGTACAAAAAATTAAACAAAAAAAAAAGCAAATTGAGATCGTGGGAACTGAACCCTAAGTGAGAGAGGGGTTAAAGAGAGAACAGAGTGACATACTGAGTGCGCTGAGAGTCCAAGAGAGGGCTGCTGTCGTGGCTACTTGGATCCATTTTCGCTTTTTGATTAATTGATTGATCTCCGACTGATCGCTTTCTCTCTCCTAAGTTTTATGATTTTTGAGTGAAGTGTCCTCTTGCTCAAGAAATATATGCAGCGTTTTATAAAGGAAAATATATATAAAGTCGGGTTTTTAACAAGAAAAAGAAAAAGAAAAACGATGGATGGGCCTAAGAACGAGATTTATTTCTTGGGTTGTCCGGCCCAAATTAGTCCATCTTCAAATACTAGATGGATCCACCGACCAGTGTTGTCCGTTTCATATATTAGACTGGGTTTCATTATTGTGTAGTTGTGGGGATTACCAAATTTTTAGCTTAGTTTACGCGATTGCTTTTTGTTAACAAACTACAACAAATACTCCGTAAATAGACTTCGCAAAACTTAACCAAACCATCCGAGCCAAACCAGAAATAGACCAAAAAGGTATAACTCAAAGTCAGCCCGAGACCCGGTTTCACTGGAATCGAACTGAATTCACCAAAAAATATTTCAAGCAAATGAACTCAAAATGCATTTTTAAGTCAAATATTTCAAAAATTAAACGACCTCAATCAAAATGAACTCGACCTGAACTGTAATCAGACCCAAAAAAAAGTAATTTAGATTAATCGAAACCGAACAGACCCGATCGTAACCAAACCGTTTAACCCAAACCAAAAAATTTTCTAACAAATGTACTGAAAATGTATTTATTATGTCGAATGTTTTAAAAAATAATAGATCTGAAAAAGATTTGAATCGTAATGAACCCTACCTGAACTGTAACCTGACCCGGAAAATAAGTAAATTAGACTAACACAAACCGAATCGACCAGGTCGAAACCGAACCGTTTAACCCGTTTGCTTGCGAGGTGAGTAGGTGACCGTACCTCATTCCTCTCATTATTAATCAGCTCGAAACAGAAGATTGATTGAATTGTGAATTGTGATCAGTTGATCACCTTCTTCCACTCCTCTCATTATTCATCAGCTCAAAAAAAAAAAAAAACATTTACCATGTCAGCCGAAAGCAACAACAGCACCACCAAAATGACTGCTTCTTCTTCAAGTTCAGTAACATGGGAAGATATTGAGCTTTCTGAAAGGTAAAACATTTTCTCAACTTATCAACAAAAACCCAACTCACTTTCCCATATTTATACCTTATATTATATTTCCCTTAAATTTCTTTGTTTTTTTGGCTTGTTGTGTGTCAAGAATTGGGTTTTAATGCTGTTTCTCAATCTGGGTAGCTTCAAGTTTTGATTTTTATGAATGTTTTAATGCAGAATTATGTTTGTTTATGATAGGTATGTTGAATTTGGTTGGTAGTAGCCTAAAGATTGAAACTTTATTTGTTTTAGAAGGTCGCCAAGAGAAAAACTATATCTTTAGTGGTTTTTTTGGGAAAGTGGGTATTGTTAGTTTATGATGATTTATCAGCTTTGGTTAGCTATCATATGAAAAGTGATTTGTATAATTGTATAATAGCTATTTGATATAGGTTAGTGAAATGTTGCTTTATCTTTCTCGTATTGAATTTGCAGTGTGATGACTAATTTGGGATAAAGACAGTAGGTCAGATGGTGTAATGTGGAAAGGGAAAGTTGTGAGTAAATGATGTTGTGCATTTTGGGTCAGTTTGGGTTAAAAGGTTGTGTCTTGAATCAAATTTGGTGGTTTTGTTCCTTGAAGAGATATGAAAAAGTTTTAAGTGCATAGTAGAGAGAACAGGTTGTGCCGCATAGGATAGGGGGCGAGAGGTGAAGCCTCGATAAAAAGGATTTGTGTTAGATATTGTGGCCCTCGTACGCTCTTAAACTATCCCTGACTGCTGTTTTTCAGCTTCTGAGAAGTTGTTTTGGGGCAGGTGGAGAAGTAAGAAGGATGTATTTGTTAGAAGTGGAAGTTGGAGTGGCAGCACCCGGCCAGTTTATTAAGTTTAGAACTTTTGAAACATTCTGTTCTTGTGTGTTACTACTCTGCTTCGATTGTCGCTTGTTTGGGAAGTTATGTGAGACTGCTGCACCGTTTCTAGTTTAGAGCTGATTTTTGGCCGTTGGTTTATAGAAAATCACATAGTTTTGCTAATGATGTAATGGTCAAATTTGACTTAGTAAGGCTGCACTATTCTAGAGATCATTACTGACTCGAAACCTCTTAGTTTGATGTGATACTTTGTTTTACCAAAGTCGGTCCTGAATAGAACTCTTATGCAGAATTTTTCACAAGAAATATAATTGTTGCTTTTCTGAGCCTTCGTTGCTTGTTCTTCACTTTGAACAAGGAAGAAACTTTATTAGTTCACGTATGGCGAACTCTCATCATATCTGGTAATGTATTGATATGTGCAGCTATCTTGTTTCTGGTATGTTTGAGGAAGCAGCAACTTTGGCTTCTTCCATTTTGACACGTATAAATGAGAATAAATGCGACAGCACTGAGAGTGAGGGCCAATGGCTTGATATGAAGGAATCAGCTGCAATGGTACTGGTCCAGTCTTGGGGAGAATCTGGGAGGTATGTGAATGCGACAATGCTTCAGTTGTCTTGCCAAATGTTGATATATGATGTTTGGAGGAATACTTCCTTCACTGTCTATCTTCCAGAATACTCTTGTGCAGTGTTTGATTTTTCTTCACTTCGCCAGTACAGGACATCAGATTTATTGAATGAGCTTGAGATTTATTATGGATCAGTGTCATCAATTCCTTTTCAAGTTGTTCTTACCAGGTATTAATATCCTGCTGTCAAACATACAACTGTCATATACGGGACAAGGAAGCAACCTAATGAAGAGTAAACATATGCTGCACAGAATGCATTACATACCTTTTCAAGAACTGATCATCTCCTTCCTGCACATCTGCACCTAAAATTTATGTCGCTGACTTTGCTCCTTTCCTTCACAACTTCAGGAGATCATACTAATTTATTGCTCAATTTTGCTACTTCAGCGCATGTGTGCAGGTTTCAGGTGGTTTTAGCTCTGGAGTTCGCATTTTTCTGGAGGAATTTCTTTCAAAATGGAGATATGATAGTGACAAGTACTATGTAGATCAACATTCTTTAGAATTGGACCAGTACCTCGAAGTTGTTGAATTTTATGCTTTAACACTTCTTGGTGGTGTTCTAAATGATGTGGATCATGCCTCATCGTGGGTCGAGAAAGCGCAGTTACCAGAGGAAGCTCGGCAGGTTATAATTCCACCGTTTTCTTTTATTAGTTATGAATAATATTTACATGCTATTGACTCAGATTGAAAATCTCCATCACTTGGAGGTATCCTAACTAGTGACTAGCTTTCTATGTCCAGCAGTAGTTGGTTAATTCCTTGGGAAAGGGGTAAAATTCAGATATCAATGCAATTCGAAATGGTCTTCTCTCATGTTTTCTGTCTTCACATATCATCAGGTCATCCCTTTCGTTTTGTGTGCATCTTGTGGTCACTTTTATGTTTCTGTGTTGTGACAGGACTTGCTGAGGAGACTCTCCTCTCTTTCCTCGGTAAAATCAACTAGCTCTGTGCAAGGCTCTGTTTCATCGTCAATGCCAGAGGAACCTGAGTCTCAACCTCTTTCTGTGAAAGAGGTCAAACAATCTGACAAACCTTTGACGGCTTTGAGCACTCAATATCATAATGGAGTAAATAATGTGAAGCACTCAGTTTGGGAATGGTTGCGAAACATTACGAAGAGATCTGGCAATGCTGTTTTGACCTCAAATGGGAAAATATTGTTTAGTTGTTTAATTTTTCTAATATTCTACTTCTTCCGAAAGAAGCGAGATACCATAATGAGGCAAGTCAGCTCCCCTTCATGGCTTACGCATTAATTTCTGACTTATTGCGAATGGCCTGACATATGTACTCATACGCTCATACATGGTGAAAGCTCATCATTCATGTCTTTTAGGTTCTCAGATTTTCTATGGACTTGAATACACATGGAAAAATTCCTGAATTTTTAACTCATTGATTAGTGATGTTTGTTTTCTCTTCCCCTTTCACTGTGATTCTTAATTTGTGACTCTCAGTCTTGTGACCGAAAATTACCTAATGTTGGGTAGAAGCGATGCTTATTATGTTTTGTCACTAAATCCACATGTTGTTAAGTGTTAAGGCATGCTTGTCCTGCTGTGCATTAACTTGTCGTGCGAAATATGGGAAGATTTTTTGCTGAATAAACATATTGCTTATGGCACTTATCTTCCATATTGGATGCCTAGAGCTACTGTTGTTATCTGCCATTGCATTTATTGATTCATTTGTCTGCTTTCTGCGGTCAGGCTTGTCAGAAGACGTGCAATGTCATTGAAGCAGGGTGTCGTGGATTTGTGGCAGCTTGCCTTCTCATACCAAGTGAATCCTTTGGCTGCTGTGCAACCCCTTCCTGCTCCTGGTAACAGAAGCAGGTGAGGCATTTAAAAGGATGCCTTTGTGTTCACAATCTACCAAAGAATTGTGTGAATCAGGTTGCTGAACAGTAAACGCATACTTTTGACACAAACTATAAGTACACTGCAGTGCTGGACAAAGATTATCATCCATTTAGAAAGCTCACGGTGGTCAATCAAGTTGTTTATGTCATGAAGAGGGGCACATCAATACAAGTTTAACGGGCATGTTGGAAGACGGCTTGTGAGAGAATATGGGAGAAGTCATACTTGCTACATGGGCATACCAGCCGCTGGTATGCACATAACCAGCCTCCCAAAGGAACATGACTTGAGAAAAGACTGATTGTTCTTTCTCTATAATTATAGGCAGGTATTTAGTCTACGCCATGATTACCGAAGTATATGTTTCATTGGGGTCAGTTGTAATAGAACACATGAATGATACATTTGGTGATTGATATTGCAGCAGTTTGCTGTGTAAGTTGAGGGCTTAGTGTGAGACCCTTTCAGTATAACAATAATGCCTTTTCAGAGTTCCTTGCTGACAGCAAAATATGCTGTCAGTCTTATCTTCCAAGAACACTTCCATGCATAAGGATTTCTTTTCTTATGAAAACGGCCCTGGCTTGCACGTGTTCCGGCACACTATTAGGTTCATCTGATAGACTGATTCATATGACCATATCCATTTTCACATATATGACAATTTTATTTTCTGCCTCATTTAGCTACTTCTCTGAATCTTTCCTGCTAGAATGGTGTTTTCTTTATGGAAATGACTAGAAAAAGAAGAAAGAAAGGCGAGGTCAGAGAAAGACCGTTCAATATAAAGTTATAAACAAGTGAGCGGACAAAAGGGTATAATAAGGTCACCTCCCTTCAGTCATCTCAAAAGAAAAAGCTCAGATTATACATCCTCCTGAATATCCCAAAAAAAAGAGAAAAAAAGAGATTGTACATGAACCTTTATTACCAGATAGAAGACATTCGTACTGTATTCAAGGATTCATCAAAGCTTGTTCTGCATTCTCGAAATCGCTTATCATTTTCTTTGATTTTCAGTAGCACACTCCTTTCTCTTCTGAAGAGCAGTTGCCCATGCTTCACACCTGGTAAAAATGGACGCCAACAACAGTGCCAGTACAAAAACAACCAAATCTTCATTGAAAGTTCCAGGCTTGCGCTTCCTGAGGCGGAGCAGCAGCAAAAAATCCGCGGCCTCAAATTCCGAGGACAGAAAGATTTTCAAGTCAGTTGCCTCTATATTTCGTAGTCTGTCCGTTGACAGATCACGCTCTACAAGGAAGGCGAAAGAAAAAGATGAGCAAATTCCCAGCACAGTCACTTTATCCATGTTGTTGACCACCCCAGAAAGGTATCAGGTATTAGAATTGGACGACACTGAAGATCAAGAACCGACTGTAGTCAGACACAAGAGATTTGCAACTCTTGACAGTTCAGAGAAGCCATTCACTCAACCCTGGGAGGCGGAGTTGTTCAGTGTGAAAGCTGACAAGATAGGTAATAACTATTGTACTGATAAACAGACGAAGGCATCCCTCGCACAAGAGGGAAAATTCCATCAACTCAGAGTTATGCATAACAGGCTTCTGCAGTGGAGGTTTGCAAATGCCAAGGCTGAGGTTACTTTTGCCGGAGTAAAGGCGAAAGCAGAGGTAAGCCAAGTAAGCCTGACTTCATTTCATAATATTGAGATCGTTTTTCTCTTTTGGACTGACAACTTCCAGCAAAATTCGAGATACCTACAGGGGAAACTGCTGGGTCTTGGACTGAAATTATACCAGTTGAGGTACAATATTGCAAGAAAGAATATGAAATTGGAAAGGGTAAAGCAGAAGATCAGATTACTAGAAATTGTGACCCCGCAGCTTGAACTTCTCAAGGAGTGGGAGGAGTTGGAAAATAAGTTGGAAAAAACTAACAGTGAAGCTGTTGGCAGTATCACCAGTAGGCAATTGGCTTTTGCCTATAAAATTCCTTTGGTTGATGGAGCAAAGGTTAGTTTCCACTTCGACCTCATAGAAACTTATGCCATTCTGAGTGAAGAGATTATGATACTTTTGTGTAAGTGAAAATGAGTTTTTTTTTTTTGTTCCTGAAATAACAAACTTGAATAAATGGTACGACTTCATTGATAATCCAAATGATTAAGTGATTATTTCAGACCTCAGACACATTGTAGAACCTGACAGAAGAAAATTGTTTCACTTTACTTTTCCTGACATTTCACTAATATTCTCCTTAACTCTGTACGCAGGCAGATATAGCATCGGTATCGGATACTATGAACTTGGCCATGGACCTGATGACAAATATTGAAGAAGTGATCAAAAGCTACCATATACAAGTAATTTTTCTTGTTCAATACCTTTATGTAGATCCATTCTTCATGTAGCTAATGTGAAATCCACAGCATCTCATTTCTTCAGAATTACAAACAAGTTGCAGGCTGAAAAAACGAGCGACTTGCTGAGGGAACTCGTAGATACTGTTGCACAAAGCAGGAAGTGCTTCGATGAACTAGAAGTAGAAATGAAAACTTCTATGCCTTTAGCAGATTGTCTGCTGCAAAGGAATAAACTCATTGGAGAGGTAATGAGAAGTCAGACTCACATTGGGGGCTTACATAACTTTTCGTAATTACTCAGTTCAAGCATGCAGCATTAAACTATGCTTGCCAACATGTTTTTTTTCCAACAGGATCCCCTTGGGAGATCACTCGTACTTTCCTCTGCAGAATCAACTAGCGCTATCCAGGTTTCCGCTTTACCCTCATCAGACGAGACACCTGCTGCACAGCCTTCCGCTTTAAGTGAAGTAAATCAATCTGAAAAGCAAATGGTGTCTCTAAGCAGTGAACAAGACATAGATAGCTCACAAAGCACCACTACAATTTCGCAATGGCTGTGGAACATAACAAAAAGATCCCACCATGCTGCTGTTGCTTCTAGTGGGAAAATGTTTTTGGGGTGCTTTTTCTTTCTGAGTAGCTACATCTTGGGCAGGAAACAAAATGCGATAAGAAGGCAAGTTATCTCTACAAGCTGAGATTTGTTGTTCTTTTTCCCACCTGACTGTTTCTGATGTCTCTCGGATCAACCATAGAGGCTCATCATGAAGAACACTGAACTCACTAAAACCAATCAGACATATTTTCGTCCGGAATTATGCACTTGTACATCTACTCTCTTTTTTTTTTCCGGATCAATTCTTGAGAAAAAATAGCATTGTTTTTCTTGAAATTCTCCAAGATGTCAACAGGATCGTCGATTCTGAACTTTCTTTCTATTTTCAGGGTTGTCAACAGGGGGGCATTGTCATGGAAAAAGATTGTAAAGTACTTGTGGCAGCTTCTATTTTCACGTCGCATGAACCGTTTGGCTGCTGTAAAGCTCATTCCTGCCTCAGCTGCTAGAAGAAGATGATCCCACACGAGAATCAGAAACTTCGGAAATGAAGGCATGGTGATCTATTGAAACCAAGGCCTCTTATCCATCCACGATGCGAGTGAATCTGTTTAAATTTGCATAAACGAGGTTCACTAACAGGCTGAGCAGTGGCAGGGTCCAAAATTTGTCCAGAGAATTCCTACCGGGTTTGGTTAATGATTTGATGTCATCTGTATTTCAAAAATCTGGGGAGAGAGCAGTACATGATGAGGATGATGATGGCATGGTAGATTGGGTTTGCAACGAACACTATATATCAGTGAGTATATTGTGTATAGGACGCCTTATTCCTGATGCAGTTGGACTGTTGGAGCATCCCGTAACGAAATCCTTGAAATTTACGGAAATGAACACCTGCTTCCACTGTCTCTGAACGGCATTTTTTAACATGTAATATTCGGAAAACACCAGTTAGCAAAAAGATTACACCTAGTAAGCCTATCAGCACTTACACCACTGTAGTTGAGGTGGAGCACCTAGCCGAGATGCAACTGCACACAGCCGTCCAAGTGAATTGTAAAAACTGGAAAAATGTGGCATTCAAATACATGACACTGAAACTGATTCGTGAGGAGAAGCTAAGCATTTAGCCAAAATTTATGTATACATAGTTCTATAACTGCTGCGAGCCTTATGACATTACATTGAGTCGGAATACAGCTATATATTAATCTTTCGATGGCCAAGAACCATCAGACTATACACAATCAATAAGATCCAAACAGCATTGTTGCCAAGCTCAATCTTGTATAAATTTTCCCGACTGCGAACCCTCTTGAAGGGACGTCGCAAATACTGAGGTAAAAGAATGTGAAGCAGGAAAAGAACACTGATACCACCTTATTCTGTACTTTCTTAAGAATGTAGTGAAAGATAGAACAAGCGAACTAAAGAAAATTCTCCTCAGTGACGCCTCATTTCCTGGAAGATATTCGACACCTTTGGAGACAATCGTGGAAGGTATTTGAAAATCTGCCAACCAAACATTCATCTTATCAATTTGACATGAAACGAAGGCAAAGGTCAGTTGAACCTCACAGGAGATGCCTTTTACGGAACATTAAGACAATGAAATATGCTTCTTAAACACGATCAACAACGATTTAGTTTCAGTCAAGAAGTGGATGGTGCTAAAAAGAGGTGGGAGCTTACCCAGAGCTTTACACAGGCATCCATGAACACTGGCACCAAGCATATAAATAATGTGATGGTAGACTGATCAACCTCAAGGCCATAATGCTCAACAATGATCTCACACACCGTCTGCCAACCAGATTCAGAATGATACCTGCAGCACATTTGTCCATGAATTTGATCAGCCAGCCTAATTAGCGGATTACAGAATATGATTCTTGCTTTGCTTTCCAGATTAAGATAAAATGAAGTACCCGAGAAAAATGTCAGTGATGAGTATAATGAGGAATGCCTTGCCAGTATCTGTAATATTGTTGACTATTTTATAACCTGTGAATTTCAGTAAGGCCACCTGAAGCATTGAAGAAATATAAAAAAGGAAATTGTAAGCAGAAACTCGTTACAACGGCATCACAATCCAAATGGTTGCCATGAAGTCTTACTTTACTCTGATTGAAGTACAGAAGAAGAAATAAGGTTATCCCAAAAGCCATATCTGAAAATATGCTGGCAAATGCATTACGATTAGTTAACCTCCATTCTTCACGCAACTCTAGCCTGCCAGAGGAACCAGAAACAAGAATGATAAGAGCCAAAGTAAGCTTGACTTGCATTTTAGAGAGCCTGAGACAAAGTTTCACATAGAAACAGCTTTCCTGACAGTGTTTGTGGGTAAGACAGATATGTGCAAAGAGAGCTATAGAAGGCTGAGAAACTAGCGGAATCACTTCTCTCTGCTTCTTCTATGTTCTGCTTCTCTTTTTTCATTTCTTACCTCTTTTGCTTTTACTTAACTTGGGGGGGGGGGGGGGG
>ONZK01000825.1:63943-77667 GCA_900322385.1 Pharnaceum exiguum | reverse complement strand
CTCGTCATCACTCAATGGAGGTGATTTACCAATCTCAATTTCAAAATTCAACCGTGATTTCTCCGTCTTGATTTCCTTGACCATTTCAAGCTTTTGACTTCTCCGCACATCAAGCATTTCCGCAGCAAGCGGTACAGTCTTGACATATCTGCTCAGGCAAATCACTGTGAATGTAAGATCCCCCACTTTCTCTCAGTTCAGTGTTGAAGCACTTAATCCAGTTTAAATTGCACTATTTAACTAAAGCGTTCTAATTCAGTTTTTACAAAACATTTTCCATTAAACAACATCAACCCAGTGTAATCCCCATCAATGGGGGTACTGGGGGTATGCAACCTTTCCCCTGTTCAATTAAAAGGAAAAAATCGGGGAGTCTAAATTCAAGTGCCGTTTATAGATAAATAAAAAACATTCCATGTCTCAAGTCCGTAAAAGATTGATAAAAAGTGGTAAGTTCGGATCAAAAGGTACAAAGTAACAAGCCAAGCCAGTTGCATAGTATAATGCATATCATAACCTACCTGTCTAAGAAAGGCATAAGAACATAGTCATGGACAAGAAAATCCATTGCCCAAGGTATAATGATCAGGATGGCCAAAAATTTAGCCTGCAATACAGAAGATACTCAACTTATAGTACATATTGTAAATCTTGAAGGTAGTGGTAGTTGAGGACTATTATCAGCAGGCAACTCAACCATAGACTATGACATGAGTACATCTAGATATTAGGCACAGATGAAAAACAACAGACAGCCTGTCATTTTTAAAACTGATTTTTTTTTTGTGGCAAACACCCTCTGCCTTCAGTTGTTAGTAGTACATGTCAGCGGGGAATCTAAAAACACTAGATATTTCATATTTAGACAGCTTCCCAACCAAAAGCCATAAAAGCACAAATAAAAAGCCAAGAATTGCAAATTTTTACTAACATATCGAGAAGAAGAGTTACTACATGCAGTTTATTACAAGGCGTGACCATATAGGCAAACAGCAATACATCACTCCCGTTCAAGATCTGCATCAGTTTAGCTATAAGATGCCTCACTGTTCTTTTCAGCAAAAAGATGCTTAACTATAGATTGTTTACAGAGAACCAAGGTGGTTTCAATTGCTGGAAAGAAGCTTTATAATTATGCTTGCTAATGAAGATGCAGTAAGAAGCAGGATGATGCATGAGGACGCTTCAATATGTTAAACTCACAAAATACAAGGGGGTCTATCGGGTCATGAAGTTTCAAGGAGATTCATGACACTCAGCTTAGCTATATGGCATTGCATGTTTTAACTTGGCATCCTCACTTACCCATTTATCAAGTCCATTGGGGAATTGAATTAAGTAGGATCAATAGAACCGACCATTATTGATAGGCAATATCTAAACCGAGCATCTAGGGGAAGGAAGGATGTCAACGGTCAAGAGTCACCAAAACTGGCCATGGGTACTAAAAACTTAAGAATCCAATAAGATTGTACAAAGTACAGCTTAAAAACACTTCTTGACAACGAAGATAAATGTTTAGAGACCATCTTTTGTACATATATATACGCCTCATATTGCACAACAAAGACAAGATAGCATAATCTAAGACATGATGAGTAGTCAAGTATTGATTTTGAGTAGTCACTTATCCTAATGCTTTATTCCCCTAACCAATTGGAAAACAAATCTATTGAGTTCCCTAACTCACAGCCAACCACAATGTCATATGACTCATATCAACATTACAGGGCAAACACACAGTGTACACAAAACACATTGAACTCACATTTCACAACACAAAATGATAATGCATATCGAAAACAACTTCAAAATCATCAAAACTCATACCGAATTCAACGAAGCATACCGGAACACCCGATCCTCATACAACAACTCATCATCATCATCATCCTCCCTCCCAAGAACCAAATTCCTCACTCTCTCAACCACCCCCTCGCTTCTCGAACCCCCAACCATATCCTCCTCCCTCAACTCCCTCACCTCATCATCACTCCACTCCCTTCCTCTCCCCTTCTCCTCACCCTCCCCACTCACAAGCCAATCCTCCCACCTCCTCTCCTCCTCATTCTTCACCCCCTCTTGTGCCTCTCTCAACTCAATTATCGCCTCCGCCCGCTTCTTCCACTCCTCAAACCTCTCCTCCTCACCCCTGCCTTCCTCCCCTCCCTCCTCATCCTCATCCTCGTCCTCCAAATCCTCCTCCCTAAACCCTAACCAATTCCCATCCTCCTCAAAGAAAAACCTCTCCCACCAACTCTTCCTCTTCCTATTACTCCCTCTTTTCGCCGCTTTCGGTACCACCACCTCTAACACCCTCCAATTCCTCCCTCCTCTTCCTCCCTTACAATTCTCCAATACCCTTAAACTACACCAAACTTTGCTCCTTTTTTCACTAACCAAAGGACATAACAAACCACAACTATTAGTACTATAGTTATTACAATTAAAAAGCTTTAAATTGTTGGATAGCACTATGGAATTGCTCATAATAACCACAACCCCACATCTTATACTGAGATTCCCCTCACAAAGATTGCTTCTTTTTGCCTTTTTCTCAAATGGGTATTTGTTTTTTCATCCCCTTAGCTGAAAACTTGCTCAGATAGCAAGATCATGGAAATATGAAATGTGGGTATTGTTTATTTTTCTTTAATTTTTGTGGGTTTTTGGTTGGAGAATCAAAGAAGACAACTTGTTGTGTTTTCAGTGAGAGATAATACTACAACTATACAAGTGGATAAAACGGTCAAGATAATATATAAGCTGATAATAAACCGGGAAAGTGTTTCTTTGTGTTTTCTGTTTTTTCCTTACTATTTTCTTTTTCTTTTTTGTTTTGTCAGGTTGGCATAATGACATGCATGCCAACTAGACCACAAGCTGAGGGAAGAACAAATACGCCACGTCATTAATTTGGCTATGTATTATTTTTGTTCTAAATATCTAAACTTTTAAAGAAGGCATTGAAAAAAATGAAAAAAAGGTAAATGGTTTTGTTCTCATGCATGCATAAAATAAAATAAAAACTAAAATTGATGAAAATTAGTTACTATATATAATATATTCTTTTAATACCCATTTAATATTACGAGTATAATTATGTAAATTATAAGACCTTTTGAACGACAAAAATAGAATTATAACTTGCTTGTATCACGCTCAAAGGTTACGAGCTAAATTGTGCAAAACTAAAATCACGTACCGAAATAAGCTGAGCAGAAATAATACAGAATGAAAAGAACATGGTTTTAATTAGTAATCATTTTCCACTGTTTTTGCAAAACTTTTGAAATAGTGGATTTATGGTTTTCTTTTTCCCTTTTGGTGTTACAGGGGGGGCTAGATGATTAGTGTTGTGACATGGCACAGTTGAAAGGTGTCAAAAAATTCATAATGCACTAGTGTACAACTGCTCAACCCTTGCATAGTTGCATCCGGGTGAACATAGCAAGAACATACACTGGTTTTAATAGATACTAAGACTGAAACCATCTTCTGAGCTGCTGCTTTGAACTTTGCTTTTCGGCACCAGGTTTATCAGAACCTTTTTGCGAGAATTTGGATTTGTACTGTTCAATCAACATGTCCAGTTTATCCACAGCCTCTTGGCCACCGGAACCTTTGTTCTGTTTCGGTTTTTGTTTCTTCACATTCTTCCTTTCAATACCCTCTTCTGATGGATCAGGTGTCTTCCTCTTTTTCGGCTGGTTAACTATTTCCTTCATGGGTTTTGACCTCTCAGTGGCCACGGTTTCAATTTCGTTCCAAGATGACTGTCTAGGGTTTTTCTTCTTTCCGTCTCTGTAGTTTCCTTTACGCGAATCCTCTACAGGTAAACTATTTTCCGTTTCTTTTGGTTTTACCCATTGCTTCTTTTCCCTCTTGTTTGCTCGATCATCAGCAGCACCAGAACTATCTGTAGTCCTATTTCTATTATTAGTTTCACTGTCAGGATTTTGATTTACTCTTGAAGGCTTTTCATCTCGGAATTTCCTTTTCCTGGAATCCGCATCTGATTTCTTGTTTTCATGCTTATCACCAGGACGTTGACCCCTCCTAGGTAGCTGATCGCCAATTTTCAAGTCCCTCTTCCGCAGCTTCTGAATATCATCGATGGCAAATTCCACAATAGGACGATGCTGAGGGCCAAATGGTTCTGGAAAATTGATCAAATCACAAAATCATGTATAAGCTATTGAAGTTGTCTGCAGGAGGCAGCAGGGCTGAGTCCAGAAGGCTTGACTTCCATACAGAAACAACTGACAAAATAGTCCATCCTCGAGAATTTACCTGGATTGTTATTGAGCACCCTTAGTGCTACAATGGCATGTTGATGTTCAGCGAACTGAATAAAAGCAACACCACGAGAATGGCTCTTCACCTTCCCCTTCTTAACATTTTCAAGAAACTTTACCTACAACGCACATCTTATATCAGCAACTAATCAAAGACAACAACAGGCATAGGGTGACACTTTAGCACACAAACCTGTCGTATATGAGGGGTTTGCTTGGAAGCTTTAGAGGTAACAGCATCCACACATAGTTTCCGCAGTTCCTCTTCTGTCATTGACTTTGGTAAATTATAGATGATGAGTCTCGTTCTTGAAACATGGAAGTTTGGCGATTGTAGTTTTACTGTCTTTTTCTGTTGTAGCCTGCATATAATTAGCCACCGTCATTCTCCCATAGACACAAGAAAGCTTGATTACAATCAAAATGTAGTTCAGTCCATGAAACTATGACTTGACTATAAAAGCACGAAAACACGCCAGTGTTCAACTTCATCATTTCAAACAAGTAGCAACCATTTCATGGTCAGCCAATAACAATGTCGAAGTTGAGCCTCCTATATATATATGGTTCTTGTATGATGACACTATCAACTACCCGGAAAGAAGTGAAGAAAGCTTACGATAGACGCTTAGCCATATCTTCTGCTGATACACCTTCTGCAGCTGGAGTTCCCTTGACAATCAGACCTTCCTAGACAAATTCATACAATAGGTATGTCAGATAAGTTGTAAATTGAATTCTACAAAGGAGCACAAAGGTTATAAGAAACCCGCCAATGACGGATGGATCAGAAATGGCACGGATAAACCTTTGCTAGATAAAGGTTACGCTGGTCTTCATTCTCATTTTTGGACTTCTCAACTGCTTTGTCGTTAGCTGATTTCTTGTCCAAGGCCATCAGTACCGTTAGCTGCCTTCCTTTTAAGAAGATTCCCAAACCAGGTGCAGCATTTGCAGCGGAAACCGCTGCTGCTGCTGCCTCAGTAGTAGCAAACTTAAGAAATCCAGTTCCTCTTGGCCGCCTGGTCATATTGAACAAAAATGTTAGACAACTCGCACAGAAATCAGTGAAGATAGAAGAAAAACAAAAGCTTCACTACCATACTTGGTCACTGGGTGAAGAACAGGGATAAATGATTTCACTTCTCCGAAAGTACGAAACCGTTGTTTCACTTCTTCAGCGTCAAACTCAAATGGAAGGTTGCTAATGAAAACCGTGCTAGGTAGATCTTCATCAATATTTTTTGATTTGGATAAAGTCTTGCCTTCTTTAGCACTTCCGTCCTTTGTTTGAGTTGTATCCTTCTTTGCTAGGTCACCACCGGAACTTGTATCCTTTTTGGTTACGCTGGATCCTACGTCAGAAGATGGAGTTTCCTTCGTAGATGACAATAAATTTTGAAGCACTTTACGGGATAGTTCCACCTCTTCTTCAAAATTAACTTCCTCAGGGGCAGCTTCCTCTTCCACCTCACAAGGTTCATCTGAGTCAGAGCCGTCCTTGACTGAGTTTTTAATGTTCTTCTCAAGATCCATATCTTCATCCTCTGCTGCATCATCGGAATCAGTGTTTCCGTCACTTTCTTCACCTGTGACAGATAGTCAGATACCAATTCACAGTTGAGAAAGACATCGCCATTACCCTTCAAAGTTCAAACCAAAATGGTGACTCACCAGCCCTTACTGATGGCTGTCAAGTACACTAAGCCACAATAGAGGCGACCTAGACATCAGTTAAACTAAAAAGTCCCCCACACATGCCAAAAAAAAACTTAATTGCAATCAAAGGGAACCTCCTGTGTGGTTATAGTAAAGAAAAACCAAGTGTGGAAGAACACAACTCCCCCCCTCCCCCAATGACCAAACAACGAGCTGGGGGAGGGGGGCAAAGCTTGAAGTTCACAGCCAAAAAAGAATCATCATCATTACCCCTGTGCCTCCAAACTGCCAATGGGGAGCAAGGATGCTAAGATATATGCAGTCAGGAAAATGATATTCAAAATTTCAATGACCTCCAGAGGATAGGCTTGTCTCGACAGTCTAGAGTAACAGAATCTTAGAAGTTAGGTTCATGCTGTTCTTGCATTCTTATTGCAACTTCCCACAAAAAAACTCAAACTAGTACAAGGTTCAGAAAATGATAAGGTTTCTTGATTAACCAAAGAAAATACACGATCAGACACTATAACCAACTTTCATCATAACCTTAAACCAAGAAGTGAAGAAATAACGTCTAAACTAACAAGTGAGAAATAATGATTACCAGCCTGAGAAGTAGCAGCAGATTTTGCACCAGTTGTATATATGTTCTTAGGAACAGCCCAGTCAACAGCAATAGTTCTTTTCCCAAAAGATTTTCCATTAAACTTGAGGATAGCCTGCCAACACATAAAATTTATGTAATTCAGTAAAAAAGATGATCTTTCAAAATCCTCACCAAACATAGCAGACAATAGTCAAATACAAAGAGATCAAAGACCAAATTAACACATACATTTTCAGCGTCATGCTTACTGGTGAACTTAACAAATGCAAAACCCTTCGCCACTCTGGGGAGATAAAAAATATCAGAAAGGTATGGTCACATGTACAGGGTGAGAACACACATGAGAATTCAAACTACTTTCACACTAAAGTCATACCCTGTCTCGGCGTTCTTCGGAACAAACACATCCCAGACAAAGCCTGCAGCTGAGAACATTTCTCTGATCTCCTTGATTGTTACCTGAATACAGTTCAGAATGAATGGATCACAACATAATGTCAGGTCAAAAACAGGGCCGGAACATACTCTGACTAAAACAACGGCACATATGATAAAAGACAATCACCTTAAAAGGAAGGTTACGAATTATGAGTTTCCATTTCAGAGTTTTAGCTCCCTGCATTACACAAGCATCACAAATTAGAAGTCTCATTCATTATGGAAACCGTGACGAAATGATAGCACAAAAGTATACTTGTGCCAAATGAGACAAACAAGTTTGCATCAAAAGTATAAGATCAAACACTATTTGATATTGATTTTACTCAAGAGTTTCAGACATCGGAGGGAAAGTAAGACATCTAGCAACTTCAAATATCATCTCATCTCAGCACCCTAACCAAGTAACAAAAGGTAGGGGAGTTGGATGTACGCAATCTTACTCGATGTCATCACAACAAACGGAGACTAATTTCAAAGCACAATAACATCACCAAGTAAGAAATGCACACAGTTAATCAAGCAATTTTGGATATAGTTCTCTTTAACTGAAAGCCTAAGAACAATGAACTTCTGGCTCCACCGGAAAAGAGGAACAAGTCTAACTTATTGTTCACCAAAGTCTATCAAACCAAAATTCTTTTACTGGAGAGATTTGTAATGTGATCATTTGCTTTGAAAATTGCCCAATCTGATTTTCAATATAGTTCACCAGCATTGTTCATGACATCGTTAAACAACTTAGATTATACAATTGGTGATACTCGAACATTTATGTCAAGTTGCAGCAATGTAACATTATAATCTATCTTCTATGTAAGCGAATTGGTAGAATCTAAATCACGGACAAAAGTTAGCATACTTAAGCCACTTAGGCACTTAGGTCATTACAAGGTGAATATTGATACAATATTAAACAGCGGCTTCGAGAGATTTATCATCTTAAGTAAAACTTGGGAGTTCCACATAAAATTTATAGGCTACCTGGGTACACCCTTTCAAAACATAAACGTAATAAACAATTCAGTGTTTCTGTAAAATCATCATCTGTTACTTGAAGACTTAAATTGACAACGAGTGAACGAGATAAAGAATTCAGAAGACGTTTAACTAGTTAGACAATTCACTCAGCCAGTCTTATCATATAGCCTAGCAATCAGTTTCTGATACTACTCCCTCAAGATTGAGACACAACCTCGGTGGGAGGCATCATTAAGCTTCAAATACAGTTGAAACTTGACAAGAGATTAATTCATAAGAGAGATAAAGTTACCTCCCCACCAAGCTGACGAGCCCACACCGAGTCTCCATTGATCACTTTTTGGTGTAAGGCGGCAACAGAAGCACGTGCAGATCTAATACTTGCATAAAGTACGGCAGCAGCTTCACTTTTGCATCCTTCTTGAGCAAGTCCTGCAAGAAAATAATGTACTTGTTAGTGCCTGTGTAGCAGCACCCAACTAGCATCAAACCAAAAATTCACATCACGAACGCTGCACAACCAAAATAGCATGACTGTTATGAGAACTGCCTCTACTTTACAGAACACAGATTGAGGTATGTGAAGGAGGGAGAGTACATAAATGTGCATACACCTCAGGTAAATTGCTCTTCTGCATTATGATTCAGTGAAACTACATCGCAGTGAAGTGAGACAAAGGGCATCTAGTCTAAACATTCAGCTACGCAGTGAAGATGTATTCACTTACCATGACGATCCAGCTCGCCTTTTGGAAGAGGATATGTCACTGAACATACTCCATCTATCTCCTTGGCACGACGAATAGCCTCTTCCGCTGCATCAGGACTTGATAGTCCACCTAATATCACAGTCCTTGCCACCCTACATAATTTGCATTGGGGAGAGGGTTATTGCACAAAGGTTGGTGAACTAAAATTAGTGTGAGATTACATGACTTCAGGTTTATGTCTCGTGTCCAAATGTATCTATGCTCAAAGCCAGAATCTTTGTCCATCAGACTTTGATACAATGACAGATAAGCCGACAACTTCATAACAAGAGTGTGGCACAAGGATCTATTGACCACCGAATCCACTTTCCCTTGATAGAGGGGGAGGGGGACGGAAAACCACAGCAGTAATACAATTAAGTACCTTTGTTTCTCTGAACTGTTGCTTGTGTCTGCTAAACCAGCACATAACTTGTTTGGCTTCTTAACTGGATGGGCATTTTTGCCTGCATATCGCAAGGCAAGTTAATCAAAAGCGGTGAACAAATGCAACGCAAGAGTAAACTCAGTGGTTGACAAACAATTTCCTACCTGAGGCATGTTTACTAGGTGGCTTCTCATGTTCCGCCGCAGCAATTGGAGCAGGTTCCTTCTCACCTGCTTCAGCAATTACACCAGTATCCTTCTCAGTCCCGACAAATAACTTGTTCGCCTTCTTAACTGGTTGGGCAGCTTTGCCTGCATATGTCAAGACAAGTCAATTGAAAGCAGTGCACCCATGTCACACACAAGTAGTCTCAGAAGTTGATATACAATTTCCTACCTGAGGCATGTGTACTAGGTGGCTTTTCATGTTTGGCGGTAGCAATTGGAGCAGTTTCCTTCTCACTTGCTTCAGCAATTGCGGCAGTATCTTTCTCGGTCCCTGTCTTATCCTTGTCATTAGAATCAGCAGCTGGATTCAGAAGGACAAAAAACAAATTAAGGGATAGTTGCATCAAAGAAAAACAGGTAAAAGGAGCTGACATCACTGAGTGACATGCTCCTGGGTTGGGTTCCAACCTTGGTTTAGTTTTGCGCGCCTCTGCTCCAAAGAAGCCCGATGATTAGCATGTTTTACTGCAATCTTTCGACCACCAGCTAATGAGCCATTTTTTGTCTCAATGGCACGTTCTGCATCTTCTGCAGTAGCACTGTAATAGAAACATATGAACATGGAAAGAAAGGGAAAGCAGCAAACACAAATTGCTGGACTATGGACAACAATTATGAGCAAACCATGCACTATGTGCTATGACTCCTTCCATCAGAAGTCAGAAACAAAATCCTTGATAGAAGCAAGACATATGAAACGAACAACTTGCTTAAGATTACAAACAGAACATCAACTGAACAATACAGCCCCACCTATTAAATTTTGAAGGGTAAAAGAAGACAACACAAAATCAAGCTTAAGAAAAGGAGGCAATATGCACAATAAAAATCAAGATGAAAGTGCAACTTACAACTGAACAAAACCGATACCGCGGTGTTCTGTCGAACCTGACAAAGGCACCAAGAGAGATTTTAATTGAAGTTACTCATTTACAAGCACAACAAACTATAATTTAACTTCTAAGTTCTGACAAGCAAAAAGACCATAATTCAATCGAAATCAACTCTACTGCCATATCATCACAAAAAAACACACTGTCCAATATTACCCTACATTCTAGTTGCAGAACTCATCCCCAATAGCCACCAAGCTAAAAAAAGATCAAACCTTTAACACTCTAGCTATGTTGAGGAGAGTAAAATGTACATAAAAAAATATAAAATTAAAGTTACCACATCAAAGCACATTTTACAACAATATAATTGCATAAACCATAAAATAATAATACAATTCAACAAGACCCCTCAATCCAAATTAACCCCAAAGCTCAAAACCCAATACCAAAAAGCCCAAAATGAGAAAATAATACCAAAACAAACAAAAACCATATCTAAAAGATCAAAACTTTAGCACTTCAAAGCTAACAAATGACAAAATCCAACAGAACCCATGTCAAAAACATAACTTTGTGACTTAGAAGCTACAAAGTGACAAATTAAACAAAACCCATGTCAAAAATATCAAAACTTGGTCATTAAGCTACAAACATGTCAAAAAGATTGAAACTTTGGAACTTTTAAAAGCTAAAAAATGACAAATTAAACAAAAACCCATATCAAAAATATCAAAACTTGGTCACTAAGCCACAAAACAAACAAAACCCACATCAAAAAATCACTTTGAAGCTAAAAAATGACAAAAGAAACAAAACCCATATCAAAAAGATGATAACTTTATGACTAAAGTAGCTAATTCAAGTGAATACCTTTGGAGGTGACCATGAAACAGCGGCGTATAGGGCCAACATCACTGAAGGTTTCTTCGAGTTGAGCTTTGGTGAATGTGAAGGGTAGTTTTGACACAAATATTGTTGCTGGACAATGCTCTGTTTTGTGGGTTGGTTCTGATTTCTTCTTCTTTCCCATTGTTTTATTTTTATTTTTTTGGGAAGGAAAAAGGGGCTGTGTTGTTTGGTTGCAGGGTGAGGACTGAGGAAGAAGAAGGGTTTTAGATTTAGGAGGGGCTTAAGCGTATGATGTCAAGTTGTCAACGAGTTAAGTCGCATAATAATTGAAGAAATGTTGTTTTTTTCTTTCTGAATTTAAAATTTTGGACTTGTTGTTATAATGTTTTTTTATATATTTTCAATTTTTACATTTGCTATCAAAAAAATTTTTACATTTAAATTGTTGTGAAAAAAAATATTACACATATAGTTAGAATTTCTAGTTTTTTTTTCTTAAAGTAACACCTAATTCTTGTTCTTTGTTTGATCGATATGCAATTTTTTTTTTTTCATTTTGAGAACACGAATGCAATTTCTTTTCTTTTTTTTTGAGAAAATATATGTAATTTCTTGCCATCAACAAAATGAATTAATTGAATGGATACATCGAAGAGTGTATCCACTCGATTGTTGTTGTTGATGTTGTTGTTGATACATCGAAGAATGTAAGAGGCGTTTGCTTACTCACACACACTAGTTCCAAATCCACCATATTTATCGAGAAGCTAATCAGGTGGCAGACTGGGTAGCCAAACAAGGACATAATATTATAGATACAGACATACAGTACTTGTTTTTTCTTTTCGCAATATAGTGCGGATTTTTATTTTTTACTCTTGTATGACAAATTAGGTGGTACCCTCAAGAGGAGGGTCACTTAACTTCTAATGTATCTTTATAAAATAAAAAAACAAAGGAGTAAGATAGAGTGTAAGTAAGGGAACACTTGAAGACCAAAGAACAAATAAATCTTCGAATCTGAATAAACTTACTTCGGTCTACGCATCAATTACAAATATGAAATATTAGACAAATATATACATTAGACATATTTTTTATTAGGATGCTAGGAGTAAAATAATAAAAAAAATAATAAAGTGAGCTTATACAACATACTAGTATACTAAGTAAAGTGAGCTTATATGAATCCCTTTTCTTTTTTAACAATATATTAGAGTTGGAGACTTGGAGCTCGGTATTTTCAAAGTCTTTTTTTCGTTTTTATTTTTAAAGAGCATATAACAATAATATGATAGAAACATAAATGAACCAAAAACTATTAAGTGAACACGTTGTATTGAAACTTTATAAGTAGAAAAAAATTGGGTTATACAAGGAAAAAAGACTGCTAAAATTCAAAGTCTTCACTTCTTGGCTCCATTTAGAGCGTCTATTTGAGAGCTTAAATATAAGTAGAATGAAGTGGAAAATTTTAAACTTAATGAGAGAAAACAAAGCCTAAATGAAATAAAATGAAGATACAATTAAACACTTATCTAAATTAAACTAACTTTACATGAGGCTCAACATTTTGGTTGAACTAAACAAGATTTAAATGTTTGTTTGTTGAAGTTGTTCAAAGAACAAATACAGAGGAGTTTCATTATTAAAGTAGGCACAAATAAATCATAAGACATGATATCAACTAAAGGTGTGTTTCCTCCTATTGGAATATGAATTGCCAAGATATTAACTTGGAAATGAACTTTAAAGCAACTTATTTGTAAGTCTAACTTTAAAAAGTTGAATTATTTTCTAAATAAAAAAGGTTGAATTGAACTATGATGCTAAAGATGAATAAAACACAATCGTAAACAACAAATCTTAAAATTTAATGAGAATGTGGATGCTAATATCATCTATAAATAAAATAATTATTATTACTTCCATAATCAAGCTCCAATCCACTCATATATGTCATTACATAGTATTAAGGGAATGTCATCTCGAGATATAAAATCTCTAACTAGTCGGTCATAAAGACCGATGAAAGTTACAACATAAGACATATACCCACTTAGCATTATTTATATTTAGGGCATGTTTATCCGTTATATTATCATGGGTGTAAGAGATAGTATTATCATTAGACTTTAGTATGATCCCTATAATCTGGACCCATAAGATCAAAGTATAAATTTGAGTTTTAAATTCACATCCTTACCCTTGAACCCACAATCAAGCAATTATAGGGACCCACTTTTTATTTTGCTCTTTTTTAATACATGAAACTCAAAAAATAAAATAAAATGTGTAGTACCAAATTAGTCTAACCAATAAAATTAAAAGTATTGAAAGTATAAACTAGAGTATAAAACATAGAAAAGATAATGGATGCGTTTGGGTTGAGGTTAAACTGTTGTCAAAGTGCTTTATACCGCACTTTTTTATATTGGAAATTTACCATTTTGGTACCTAACCTATACCATAATACTCCCTCCTATTCATAAAGTGGTTCCGTTTTTCCTTAAATGACTTATTCAAAAGGATGTTCTGGTTTCTTAAAACGGACTGTTTTTTTTTACAAATTGACCATTCCGCCCATCAATGTTCTGGGTAATTATATACCCTTGGGCCCCCTTGCCATTTAGTTTCCCAACTGAATTAACTACCCTCCCCCCCCAAAATTTGGCTCGCATTCATGACCCCC
>ONZK01000825.1:34482-55367 GCA_900322385.1 Pharnaceum exiguum | reverse complement strand
CTGCCTTTTCACATCCCCAGTCAATCAGAGTATGACACGTCATCACACTTTACAGGAAAAATGAAATTGCGTTAGAAAGGTACCCATATTGGCACAATGTTTGAAAGTTAGGTACCCTTTTTGACATATTGAATAAGTGAGACCCCAAATTGGTATTATGCTATAGGTGAGGTACCTAAAATGATATTTTTCCTTTTTATAATTAAGATAAAAAATTATTATTTTAAAGTAATAATGGAATCTCCGGTCAATTAATTCGATAAATGGGGCAAATTGGTGGTGGTGACTAGTTAATATACCAAATTGACGGTGGTAACCTGTTAATATACCAAATTGGCGGTGATGTTTTTTAATATACCAAATTGGCGGATTAATATACCAATTTGGCAATTTGGGGAATGATTTATATGTGAAGGGTAAATAAATATTGTAGAGTAAGTTCATCACTAATTCTTACTCTAAGGTCAAACGTTTAATACAATTGTGTTAGTTCTAGGGAAAAAAAATTGCGTTCATTTTGCATCGTGTTTACAAAGTTAAAATTCACTAAAAGGGTAAGTTATGGAAATTCATGATAAAATAGTACTTTACATAGAGTTTTGTGTACTGCGTGGACAAATTCATTTAGTATATTATTAAAAAGATCTCACCATACACTTTTGTAGTTTAAGTTACGTTCACTAAAGTTTAGTTGAGTTTAACTCTAATTAAAACATGCCCTAAAGATGAATAAAGCACGACCTAAAACAACAAATCTTAAAACTTAATGAGAATGTGAAATCTAATATCATCAATGAATAAAATGAAATTATTACACCAAAAATCAAGCTCTGTTCCACAAATATACCACATTACATAGTTTTTTTAGGGAACATTACTAGCATTATTGATATTTGGTACAATTTGTAGCTTTGAAGGAGACACTCTTTTTCTCAAGGTCATAGCCAATTAAGAAATTAAATTGGCCAAAATTCCCAATTATGCCAGTATCACTAGATACGTTTGTCATAGTAAAACAATATACTCCAGGATCGACAGGTATGAAAACATTAATAGGGTTTAAGGCCACCTTCACACCACCCTCAAATTGTGCGGTAACTATTGGATTACTTATTTGTGTTTCACTATTGTAGCATAACTGAGGCTTGTCGGGCATGGGTTTCAAAGTAATTGCACTCTTGAGCTCATCAACCATCCTATTATAAAGATCTTGAGGTAGTAACACAGGGGGTGTTCCTGAGTCCAGGAACATGTTACCCTTTTGGACCGCCTTACCATCACCACTAAATGGAACAAACTTATCACCAACACTAAACCCTTCCAAGGTAACAAAATAGTAAGTAGGATCGTCCTTAACAATCAAAGGGATCACTGAACTGTCACCTTGGCTCTCAGCATTTGCATCAATGCCAAATGTAAACTTGCTTGAAACGGTAGATGATGTTTGAATAGGAACTAAACATTGGGAAAACTTTTTACTCCCAAGAATTGTACCAATTTGAGAAACCAAAGAAAGCGGACCTCCCCCTAAGCCAAATATCCCAGTCTCATCTTGACTTAGCCCAGTGTTATTATGACCACAACCAATTGTAATATCCTTTATAGGATATGGTTTCCCTGACGATGAATCTGTTAAGGTGAGAGTTTCTGTAGCAAGTGAACCGATAGAGTATGACCCTCCTCCATAGAAGTATGAGTAATCACAGATGTTACTACTTGAGGGATCCGAACAAACATGTTGTATCAATTGACATTGTTGTGACGTACAAGTCAATTCCTTGTAAGTGCTAGATTTTGTGGGATCGAATTTTGGGTATTTTTGATTGTAGCATGAAGTGCACGGGGTGCATTGTGTCCATGTAAGGTCACTACCTACAAAAACGTACCAAATAATTATTACATTAATATATGCTATTGTACATCATATGATATGGACGGCTTGACAATATAAATTTGCAAATCCTAGTCAACGCCTTAGGACGTAACTCGTAAGATACTAAGATATAAATCGATATTCGATAGAATAACAATTACCTGTGTCCACGACACCATAAAAATCGGTAGGAGGTTTGCCGAGTGCCAATTTCATTACATATTGACTACCATCATTTACAACTTGAGATCCTGGGAATGAAGCCAAGCTTGTAGAGGTTAAGGCTTGTATGCGATTGCGTCCCCATTGTATTGCATTATTGTATCGCTCAATGAGTTAGTAAAGGATTGTAGAAAGGGGATTGAGGAGAATCTCTATGAATCAAATCAACCGTAACTCCTAAACCACTACTAGCTTGCAAACTCCTAGCTTGTAAAGAATGAGAGTAATTAAGGTATAGTAGGACCTGTAGTAGAAATTCGACGAAAAAAAGTTGTCTGTGAGACATATTGTAGTTGGTTTGTATGCACTACAATCATAGTACAAGTTTACAACGTCTATATGAAGAGCTTTAGCTTTGTCCAAGTACTGCGTATACTGTACTAGTACCGTAGTACGTAAATAGCATTGAGCGGAAAAAAATAAAATGTGAAGTGTTATTGTGTATGGCATTTTATTTTTCCAAACTATGCATTCACCAAATCAAGGATTTCCCAAATATGGGGATTTATGGGTCAAGAATATGAACTATAAAATACTAAAATTATATTATTCCATATTCCTGATCTCTTTCCTTGAGAATCTGATTTGGGCCTTCTAACCAAGTATATGATCTGAGTACAAGGTACTTAAAAAAATTATCCATAATTTTATCAAATTATTTTTTGTGTGTAAAGGGAAGCATATTGAAACCGATAAAAAGCGAGACCCAATCTTAGTGGTTGAAGGTGTGCTTGATCTTTAACTCTTGAGCAACTCTCTCTTCTTATAATTTTATCAACATTATTCTTGTAGCATGTCATGCATTCTATGAAGATCAGATCAATTGTGGTTTTGTGATATTATGAACTTGTCTTTTCAATTGTGAAATTGCAAACTTGGAAAATTATATGACATACCTTTCGTGTACTAGTAAGTTACCACATAAAACTTACTCCTATAATGCAGTTTTATTATAGACGCAACAAGTGGGAAAAATAATAGAATTATATATGGTCGATTAATGGTACGAAGGGTCACTTGTAAAGATTTAGAAACGATTGTCCAATTCTTATTTTTCCCAAATAACTTCCAAAATTGTACTACCAGCAATATTTTTTCTCAAAACAAAATAAAAAAGTACTACTGTACGAAGAATATTGGCTATTGGACTTCTCACTTAGCCAATCCAGAACAAAAATAAAGCCCAACGACACATCTAAACGATGATGAAAGTGATTGGGGTATGTCAAATTGTCATGCCATCAACAGTGTACCAAAAGAATCAGCCACACGTGGAAGAAACAAGAGCTGTAAAAAATCCAGCAATAGTGAACGTACGTATGTTACCACCAATCAGTACTTAAAACTCCTTTGGTCACATATTGGTCTACACTTGCGGTGCCTTTTGTCTACCCTTTCGCCATCCATAACAAACATATCTTGGATAGATAAACACACCACTCTATGAATACTTGAACAACAATAATATTCATACAATAATATTCTAGGAGAGATAATGAACTACAGCATGGGGAGAGGAGGAAGTGGAGGGGGAGGAATGTTTATTAGGACTGCAGGGAGAGTTTTACGAACAGGACTTAACAATGGTCTCCAAGACTCATCCTTAGCAGCATATAATAATGGTATTAATAGTAACATAAGTACTTGTCCCACATCACCCACGAAGGATACCCAGAGAAACTTTAACACGTTGCTTTCACTTACGTCTCCTGCATGCACTGGTAATAATAGTAATGATAGTGGTTGCTATGAGAAATGTTATTGGGGTAGTTTGTCTGCTCCTATTAGTTTCACTGCTGCTGACTTTGATGATGAATGGGAGTGTGTGGATGATTTTAGTACTAATAGTGGACATGATCGTGTATTTGGTAGTGCTCCTTCTCAACATGAAGTGGAAAATGCCCTATTGTCTCTTCAGCAGTAAGTATATATATTTATGGGTTATGTTTTGTTTTGTGTCTTATTTTGTGGGTTTTGATTTTTTTTTTTTTGTGGGTCGTTCTTCGTTTGGTTGTTTGTAGTTCAATATGTGTGCAGCCATAAACCCTAGTGTTCATGGCAATATCTTGTTAATGGTTTGTTGTTTGATTTTGTTATTTTTGAAATTTTCAGTTAGAAAATGTCTCTATGTGATTCACTGCTTCCTAGTTCTTTATGTAGTGATAGTTATGTCACTGCTAGAGTTTTCAGTTGCATATAAAGAGAACCCTAAAAATTCTATAATAGAGGGCTTTAGTGAAGGCTTGATGCATAATCAACATTTTAATAGTGGACTATATATGTTGAGTGTATTGGTGGTTGAACTTTGAAGAAGTGTGTGATTGGGTGAAGTAGAAGAATGGGAGCCAGAACAATAAGAGTGAATTGTAGATAGGTAAGAAATGATTAATTTGCTCATCAGTAGATAACTAGATATGTAAAGAAATGATCTTTGTTTGATAATATGTGATTGGGACTCGAGGAGTCGAGGTATGGTGTTGTAAATTGCAGTATTGATAACCCTTGGTATCCATGATCTAGGTTTAAGTAACCTAGTTGAAAAATGGGTATCGAGACCTTAATCTTTGTGAAATAATGCTCATGTTTTGGGGTTTGGGCACATAATTGACAAAGCACACTTATGAGATACTAGTTGTTTGAAATTGGTCAACTGGTTGTGCTTTGTCTTTAGGCTGAATGCATAGGTTGCTACACCAGTTTCTCAAACCAATTTACAGCTAGATAGCCAGATAGGTAACACCTATTGCAGTTCATGTGTTGACAATGGCATGAAAAGACAAAGTGAACTTGAAATGATGAGGTTCTTGGCAACCAAGGGGACTCTCACAGTAGCTAATTGGTAATTTCACCATGCATAGTTACCATTTCTTGGAAAGGGGAATGCTAGTTGTTAAATTGCAAAGATCTTTGTGTCAAAACAGGAGTTTGTAGGCTAGATGTTTGTCCTTTAGTTCGAAATCTTCAAGAATGTTCTCTTAATAATCATAGTCTGGTTGGGGAGCATCTATTGAAGGTACACTTATCTGCAAGCAGGGTAGTGTTTTATATGATTATGCTTGTCATACAGGTAGTTTGATGACATTCTTATGAGTATTATGTCTGTCAGAATTAGTTCACAAAAGCTGATTTGTATATACCTCCTGACACATGGTGTTTAACAGGGATTCTTTTCACTGTCTCTATAAGTTCAAGATTCATCCTTGATTGTAGTCTGATCTTCGGAGTTTATGTTTTGCTTACTCTACTTGTTGTTTTTTCCTTTGAGGGTGAGTCTCCTTGTAGTTCTGTTTCTTGATTAATGCTCTTCATTCTGCTCACCTTGTTCTGCTCCATACTTTCATAGTTGAAATGGAAGTAAGATACAAGTGAGGTTGGTTTATGGATTTTCTGTCAGACATTGGATTGCTTGGATTCTGTTTTCATTAGGTTCAATACCAGTTCATCAGTTGTACGGTCATCACTCATCTTATCTGCCCCACGTCACCTTTGTAGGTTTTTGTCATACAATTCTTTGTTCTGATGTACCTTCCGGTTGTAGGGTTATGAGTCCAGTTTCACGCTCACAATTAATGGATGGAGAAAAAGATTCTGGAAACTTAATTAAAAGAACACATTCGTTGGGCTCCAATTTAGATTGGGTTGAGCCATCAATGCAGATATACGATCACAGCTTGGCACGGCCAACTGGATTGGAGCTAGTTTATGACGCATTTTATATGCTACAGACTGAGCCAAGTGTTCAGGTGAATTACAGACTCTTTTTTGGCTGTTCTTAACATAATACATCCCTTTTAAATTGCAATTGTAAAACTTGTTGCTATGCCGTGGACTCTCCTTTGTTGATGCTTTTCAATCCACTTTGTCATTGTGAACTTTTCTCGGTTTTCTTAAGTTATCATACTTTTCAACAATAGTTTGTATGCCATAATAGGAATTATGTTGGATGTTATTTAGCAGATACATGGATTTGTTAAAACAAATAATCAGCTGAGATTGCTATTACTACTCTTAGTCTTTTTAGTTGAAAGATGTGGGTTTGCATAGTTGCATTGTCTTCATTGCTGCGACTTGTAGAGTTCTGATGAATACCGTATCTGTATCAGTGTAAGTAGTTTTTTCCTCCCATTTTGAAGGAGTATCAAGTTATCAATCTTATGTCCGGTGGATGTTTGAATCGCATGTAGATTTTTTAGAAACTCATTGTCTTATATTTTCTCCCTTTTGAAAAAGTCGAAAGAAATATTAGTAGGTTGTCAAAGTTTCAGGCTTAGTATTGTAGTTTTGAGCTCGTCTGCTCTGTTAACTGGTATTTGGTAGTTTCAGAAAGCCTAGTTTGGTATGGTCTGCTGCTAGTAGTATATTATCCTTGTGAACTTAATGATTATGATCTCACCTGAATGACCAGTATTATGCCCAATTCACTGCACTATATTGCTTCTGTTGCATCACATAAGCATAGTAGCATTGAATACACAAACATGTGTTTTCCTTCGATTTTCAATGATTGCACAAGTTCGTCATAAGTACGTAGTTGAATCATTAAAGTTGAATACTATCTGCTACTTCATCCTGTAATGTTTACTATTCTTGCTGTTTGAAAGAGTTTCTACTTGGCAGAAAATGGTTGAATCTCTGTCATCTGACCAAGCGGTTTGGGATGCTGTCTTAAACAATGAAGCTGTACGTGAAATTAGGGAGTCATACCGTAATGGTAAGTTGCCCTCCTCAGATTTTTAACGATTCTGTCCGAAACCAATGACATTCTTCCGTCCTGAAGTGATCTCTAATCGCGTTCATTTTGGGTGTTTGCAGCTCCTGAATTTACTCACAGTTCTGATGTGAGCATTGTGGAGAACTTGGATGAGAGCTCAGACTTCACAAGTACTAGCTCAAATATACTGATGTGGATCCTAGGCCATATGAAGGCGAAATTGCTGGAAGTCATAGGGACTATCGCACATATTGCATCTGAGCTCTTCAAACCTCTTGATCGTGATAGAAAAGAACATGAAGATGTCTTCCCTGAGAAGCTAGTCAAATCGTCTTTTCTGATTACTGTTCTGGTCCTGATGCTCGTGGTAGTTGCTCGCGGTCAGAAGGCTTGAACGACATCAACATTTGCCGACTTATCCTGTTACCTTTTTCTTTGTTTTCCCCAAACTAGGGTTATCTTTTGTCATAGAGGCACTTGAGCACTAATCTTTTAGTGACAATCTCAGCTGTCTGTATTCACTGTTCAGTTTTAGATAATGAAGTTATCGTTGGAGCTTCAAAGTTGTTGATCATTATGCTTCACTGTTCTATTGATCAATTCGAGTATTGAACTTTGAAACAGGTAGACGGATGTTTGTATAGTAGAGCCACAGTGATCTTTTACTGTAGATGTGCAATTTTCCAGTTGACAGATTATGAGTGTACTGACACTATCAGTTCGAGCCGAAACTGGAAAACAGCTTCATCTTATTTTTTTTTTGAAAGCTGTTCTGAGTTTATCATTTTTTTCATATCCAGCAGTGGAGAAATGAAAATCATTCCTGTGCAATGCTGTACGATGTATAAAATGCGCACTGATAAACCATAATAATGCACTGGAAATCTTACGCCGGAGGAATATAACCAAGACAGATGAGCTAAAGGAGATTCTGGATTAACTAGCATCTCTACATTGTACATACAAAATCTTTTGTGCACTTTTCTTCTACACAGCTAATAATGCGTACTTCTTTACAGTCTACAGACATTGAATCTTCACTCTCTTACTTACATGAGCTACCACTCTACCAGAGTTGTTTTCCGGAAACATCACCAAAAAAGAAGACAATTAATCATCAAGGTCAACCACACTGTCCAACAGAAGCCCAATATCAGGAGTCACTACGGCTCGGTCACGAAGATCCCCAATGACGCAGCATTCCTTCTGTTTGGTGTTGACGACTACCAGTTGTCGAGACACAGTCCCACTTGACCCAGGCGAAACCTGCAAATCAATTATGTTTTCACAATCAATGGAGAAGGAAATTTTCTATCAACATCCCACTAGCTACAATTACACAGGCTTTTGTTGAACTACCAAAGTATTGTTGGGGAAATGTTCAGAAAATGGGTAGGCAAAACTTTGAACTAGGATGTTATTCTAGAGATTCTAGGCTCCTATATGAAATGGGCATGTGTATCAGTGGATACTCGCATAAAACCGAACTCGAAAATATCAGTCTCTTTTGCAGTTACGGAGCCCAAGTGCACCAGTGCATGCTCCCACATACAGTGTCATGGCACATCAAGGGAAAAACGTCCACCAAGCGTATTCATGCAAACGGAACTGTTCAACACTCAAGCGGCAGTCATATATCTGAAACAACAGAATTGTGAATGGGACATCTAATCTTCACTTGGGTTGAAAGAGGTCGCTGTTAACTGTGAAACCACGTATCAAACCATGTACCACCCATGTCCACCTTAACTACCCATTTAACTTGAAACAGAATCATAAACCTTTTGCGAGACATTGATCATCTTCAAAATTCATTTACCAGATGAATTTGGGTCATATTCATACGGTCATACCATCTCATAGTCATCAAACACTTTGACACTTACTCAGTTTAAGACATGAATTAATCATAGAGCCTAGGAAAATGGATGTTAGAATAGGGGGACAGTCGGACAGAAGTTTTCATCAGAAAGCAATCCATTTATACTCACATCATAGAGGATATCTCCTAATCTCAGCTTCATTGCTCCGCTCTTATAAACTAGCAACTTTCCCATCTGTCCTGCAGGTAACTCTTCCAATCGGATGCATCGGTCTGAAGTGTTTCCAGCTCCAACCGAAGTGCCTACTTTCTCCTTTCCCTTAGCAGTGGAAGCTCTCTTAGTAAGAGGCAGCGCTGACGGAAGTTTGATAGATAACAGCCTAACATTCTCACTGGTCTGGTCCCAATCCTGCCAAGAACCATCATTCTTATTTCATGAGAGCTTGTTGAAACAGTCATCAAGGCAGTTGCTAGCAAGAGAATATTATTATCATCATTGTTGTTATTACCATTATTATTATTTCCTTCTCACAATAGTGCGGGTGCATTTTTGTATGGGTGTGTGTGTGTCTTGTGTGTATCCCTTTGGTCATTGCCAGCCAACACCAAAAGGTTTGGGACTAAGGCTACGTGGTTGTGTTGAAAAGTACTCACCTTAAAACCAAGCTCATCGGGAGATCTTATTGAATTTTCATCATATTCCGAGTCCCTTGAATCTTCCCCAAATTCAGCCTCATCAAGAATTTCTGAAAGAAAATTTATTCAACTTCAATCCACAAGAGCAATAACACCTTAAAAAACAAAACCTGAGAAATAGCAGAAGGAAGATTCTAGTGCATATTCCCTAAAACCTATAATAAAGTTCGCACAAAGACAATGACTTCCTCCAATATTGTAGCCTAACAGTCTATATAATAGTCACAATCTATAAGCTGTATAGGGTCTGTCTTTTCTGATGAACGAAACAAAACGGGAATCCATGGAATACTAAATTAAATTGTCTGCAGTGACCTGATAGGTGTCATGTGCTAACAAGGGACTTACGGATGACTTTATCATTGCCCAGAGAAAACAATACAGAGAGGGGAGAGTTGAAAGATAAGCAACACCAAAACATAAGAATACCTGGATCACCAGAGTATGGCCTCCTCCAAGGAAGACAATTAGGATAGTAACTGTTATCATAATCCTGAAGACAACCAGATATATTCATCAACTGTAGCAAGGTGGGTTTCAATAGAGGTCAAAAAAGTTAATTACCCAAGGTTCTTCATACGGCTTATTTTCTGGACTCTCCTCCTCATCATATTCTGATGCATAGAAAGCATCTGCAGGGAGCTTCCCACCAACGTCAAAGTTCTTGAACTCCGAATCTCCACTTCCTGTGTGACTTCCATCTGTACGAGAACTTGATGCCCTGAGAGCAGATTCTTGCTTTGGACCATGGATGAATGCAGCTCGGACAGGAGCTGCAAGCACGAAACTTCAACTGAATTTCTCCTCACTGGATCTTCCAAGTTCCAACACTTCTAAAACTTATCCATACGATATAAAGTTTGATGTTTAGAGAAGTTCACATAACTTGGAACCCTACAGATGCATGGAATTTGACCAACATTTCATAGATGTTTGATACACTACTCATAACCCTTATTCCTTTCAGGGCAAAATGAGCAAACAAGTGTTGCCATTGAGTCCATACATAGATACGGATCTTTCTATTAATCTATAGCATCTGCAAGCAGGCTGCAATCACACTATCACAGGAATTACTACTTATGGAATTCCATTGGAATTGTGCAAGTAGAAACCACATGAAGTCATTGACAACAACAACAAAAAAAAAACTGGAGATCATTTCTTGACAACTGAAGTAACACATACAATCACTCCACGAGGCAGCGAACATTGGATAGATAACGTACTGTGATACTGTCACAGTTCATCATCACAAACGACTAGTAAGACATCACTTGAAAGTCAGGAATGCAGAATTAGCTCTGTTGAAGAAAACTTACATCTGTTCTCTGCTCTATTCCGGTTCTTCCGCAGAGTATCCTGCAATGTGCAACATCAGAAAGTAATAAGATTAATCGATATGTTCGAAAAGGAGACGAAACAGAACCACCCCTACAAGAAGTCCAAATAAATGACAATCCTATGAGGCTATGACTACAAAGATTATCATTATTGTCATATTTTCTTAGATAAAAAATTTAAAGCAAGCAGATTTCGTTTCATGATTCTTTCCTCCTACATCTTCATATTCTTTTTTTCAAAGTGGTCATAGACAAGTTCCTTGGTGAGCTACGAAACAAAAACAAAGACAGGCAAAAAAATGTGGCACCGTCATGTTCAGTACAATACACCCCTCACTTCAAACATCAAAATAGAACAAAAATGAACTTCTCTCTCTAACACCAAAAAAGAATAATTGATAATGAAGCCAAATATGACCATCGATCCCCTTTTAGTGGTGAAGAATTAACATCACAGTTGCCCTGGCCGAGGAGGTTCTTAACATAGTGATTGAGAGTTGAGTACCAAGGGTTACAGTCATTAGGTCTCAACTTCGAGTCTTCCCTCCGCCATAGTTCAGTTCGGTATATTCCTTCACATTTTACAATACTTCAATTCAGTTCATGAGTTTCCAATCCAGGCAGTCTTGAAGAATCCCCTAGCTCAACCAAAAAAAAAAGAAAACCTACTAGGCTACAAGAACACTCTTTAGATCCCTAAATCCCTAATATCTTATTAATCTTAATAAACAGGAAAAAAGAGGAAAAAAGGAGGGAAAATGGATGGCTAACAAAGCTCATCCACAAGTCCACAACCAACCATCAATCCTCCTATGTTTTCACATAGAAGACCGGGGTTCGATTCTCACTAGAGGAGGTTTATTTCCCCCTCCTCCCTCCTCTCCAATGCTCAACCCATTAGCCCCTAGGCCACCTCGAGATGGTCCTCCTAGGGACGGGCCTCCTTACCTTATCAAAAAAAGTCCACAACCACAACATATAACATTGACTACCTTAAAAAAAGCATCCAAAATTGACACTCCAGTAGTCCAGTAGTGGCAACCACTAGTATTGAAACTTCAAAACCCAAAAAAAAAAAAGAAAAAAGAAAAAAGAAATATATCATGATGCTGGACAAGTCACAAGTGGGCATAAACAAAAAAGAAAGAAAAAAGGTTCACATACGTACGGTATATAATACAGACCTACGTACAAGACTACAACGTACAAGTACAACCATATATTAATCCGTATACTACTACTGTATTAATTAATCATCAACAACAACAACAAAAGAGAATATTCATATGGTTACGTAAAATTACACTGTAATCTTACCAAGGCAGCCAAACGCTTCCGTAGCTTCTCCTCAGCCTCTGCATCTTCCTTTGTACTCTTTGCTTCCTCTCTACAAAACCCAAAAATAAAAAACAATTAATCAAAACAACAGTTAACAGTTCATACAAAATATAATAATACTCTCATTTGACAGACTAATCTGAAAATCTAACTCCTACCCATTTCCTAAAACGAAAAACCCATCAAGAATCAACAGTTATTTTAGAAAATGACTCACTGTAGAAATTATGAAAAATGGGAACATTAAATAGAACAAAAAGAAAAAAGGAAAAAGATAAAAGGGAAAGATGAATACGTCTTGGGTTGTTTGACTGGTGGTTGTTGTTTTGCTTTCCTGGCCTTGGGTTGGAATCTCATCTGCAAAAATAAACATTTAATTAAAAGAGAAAAAGGAAATTTTGAATTTTGAAAAAGAAGATTTAAAGAAAGAAAAGAAATAAATAAATACCTTTCGACCGCCAGGGGGAGGAGGAGGAGGTTGATCTGGTTCCATGGTGAAGGGACGTTAGGGTTCCGGCGAACAACGGAGGAGAGAGAAAATGTTTCTGTCGGTGAGGAAAAGGGAAGGTTGAAGGTATCGAACACGAGACCTAAGGGAAGCAAAGAGAAATTTTGGGATGATTTTACCACTGAGCTGTGACACGTCTTTTGTACAAAACTGTGTGCTTTTGGTAAATGAATAGCAAAGAACGAAATGCAGTAATCGATCAGTTTTTTTTCTATTTGGTTAGTGCCTGTGAAGGTGAAAGAGTTATCAAAATGGCTATTAAAATCTTCCAATACTTTTTATTTTTGTTGAAGTTGTTGTAAGTCAATAATTCAATGCGACAATTGATCAATCTCGGAAACAACCTCTCTGTTTTCTTAAACAGGGGTAAGGCTGCGTATATCCTGACCCGAGTACCCCCATTTAATAGGGATTTACATTCGATTGTTGTTGTTGTTGATCGGTTTTTTTTTTGTGGAAGTCGATCAGTTAAATTAATGTTGTTTTTTTTTTGTGTGGGCAATTGAGGCAACCTCCACTCGAGATCGACCTGATTTCAAATAATCTTAACTTGTGCAACTTCATATGAATTGAATTAAGCTGAATTTGACCGAATTATTAACTGGATTTGACCAACTTATAATGGCTAAATGGAGATGAATTAGATCAAATTATTCAAGTTAAACCGACTTTTATCGATTCTGGCCGATTTTTACCGAATTAGACCGACTTTGACCGCAATAACCGACTTTAACCGAGATACGCACCTTAGCTCAAAGTCAGCTTACCCTTTTTATAACTCGACTTTGACTGAGTTGACTTTGACTAGAATTTAACCGAGCGGTTTCGAGCTAAGTCAGCGCAATGGCTAACCCGTCAAAAACATTTGAGTATATAATCAATTTTGACCGCTTCTGGAAACAATCTCCCGATTTTGAAAAATCGGGGTAAGGCTGCGTAAAACAGGCTCCCTCAATACCCATCTTAGATAGACCACACTAGGATGTTGTTGTTGTTGTAGTAATCAATTTTGACCGGTCTACCTGGTTCGACAAGCCGATCCAAACCGGTTTCAGAGCTTAAAAACCCGAGAAATAAATAAAGCGACAAATTACTGTTTTTAAGAAAGAAGTAAAGACAGGAAAAGGGTGACAAAAACCTTTGAGGAGAAAAATAAAAATAAAAAGCCAAAAAGAGAGAGACTAATAAAACTCTGGGCTTTTGGCTGAACCTTGAAAGTGCTGTGCTCAGTATATACAATTCCCACAAATAATTTTCAGTTTGATCATCATTTAAAACATGGTAAGCACCCCCCATCATTGCCCTTATCTTTATTTATGTTCATAATTTTTTGTAATTTTTCTGAAGCATGTGATCATTCAACTAAGCTGTGAATTAGTCTCAGGAGAACATTACCCACATGGGTTTCTGTTGTTTTGTAGTTATTTTTTGATTTCAGTAAATGGGTAGTTGTATAAATGTTTATTAGTGATGGGTTTTGGTTAGTCTTGGTTGAATGTCAATTTGATTGTTTAGTGTGGTATATATTTGCAATATGATAAAGGAAGTGACTTTGTGTGGTATATATTTGCAATTTGGGTAGAATTTGATGATGGGTAAGTGTTGGTTTTGCTGAATGTTGTGTAAAGATGAAGTTTTTGGTGAATTGTTTCTCACTTGTTAGTGGTTAAATGGCAATATGGTAACTGGGTGTGTGTGGGTGTGTTATTCTATGAATTCTGTTTTTCTGTCGGTGTGAACCCGTTTCATATATAAGACATGGTCATCATGGCTGTGAGGGTAATCAATCTTTTTCTGTCATTAATACCTAGTCTCATATATGAAACGGGTCCACGCAATTTTTCAAAGGATGCTTTAAAGTTTCAATCTTTTAGCCTGTAATTTGGGCTGTGGTGACTTGTGATTGTGCTGTTTGCATTGGTTTGCCAGTGATGTGAGGATGTATTATGGTTCACAAGGTTGGTGGTTTTCGTGCAGGCTATGTATATTCGTGTAAAGCGTAGCAAAATGACCTACTTCATACAGTGTGATCCTACCGAAACAACTTTAGAGATAAAGGAGAAAATAGGCGGTCTAATTGATCTACCAGCTAATGATCAACGGTTGATACTTGCAGAAACAGGAGAGGTGCTGGACGATTCCAAGACGTTGGCCGATCAGAAGGTACTGTAAAACCAGCTAATTGGTGTACAATTTGGTTTGTATTTTTGTAAAGATATAGTACATTTAAACATGTTGAATCTGAGGTTGCTCTCTGGCAATTAGAAAGTTAGAAATAATTCGTGTGCCCAATTGCTAATGGAGGTGAATGTTTGTCTTTATTTCTGAAGGTTGAAAATGATGCCGTAGTAGCATTGACCCTGAGAAAAGGTGCGTCACGCCCCCCTCTTACTTTCTATCTTGGTTTATTGCTTGAGTTGAAATTTTGTTGGTTTACTCAATTTGTAACTTTTCATTACTTTTTTTGGCTTCTCACAAAGTGCAACAATTCTCAGTGTGGACTGTGGAGGGTAAGTTGTATGATTTGTCCAATTCTTACTGAGTTAATCAGTGCTTGTTAAGTGTAAACTTAGTATGGGAAATCAGCACAATGTGACCAATTTCAGGAATAAAACTTGAACCAGCTTAGGCTGGAACAATCTCACAAAGTGAATTGCGGAATTGCTGAGGTGCTTACCATGCTCTAGTCTAGCATGTTTAACATCCTACAGAAGTTATGTTGATTTGTGTTGCTACTTGCTGGGGTGCTCACATAGATTTAGACAATCATAGCTGGTGGAAATTTTTATCAATTTTCAGCAAAAAAATTTAATTACTGTTCACATTAGGCACTGGTGCAGTGGTGTGTTAAAAGCGAAAAAGAACTTAAGGGAGAAGTTTGGATTATTATGAGATAGATTTATGTGTGATACACTAGTACAGAGGGAACAGTATTGAACCTATCAATCCCCGTTTTCTTTAGCCCTGACGTGTGGTCTTTGAAGGCTAACTCTAAGAAAAAGATGTTGTATGGGGCGGGGCTTGTAAGGTAGCAGCAAAAGCCTTGTAAAAGAAAGGCTTCTATGCTTCAGATGTCTGAGTTTGAAATTTCTCATTGAACTGTCTTTGGAGCTGGGGTATTTAGTTTAAAAGGCATATGGTATACCACTATGCCCAAGGGTCCACAAAATGTTCTGTTCTTTTTTCTTTTGGACATATCCGGATAGAGTTGAGGGTGTAGTGGCTATTTGTCGATATTTTCTATTTTTAGTGGGTTATTGATGGAAAAATACTCAAGAATCATTTATGTGTATGAGCTGGTAATTAGTGAAGCTTAGGGCGATAATGTTTTCTGACTGTTTGCTGCAACCTTTAACTAGAAATAACTTGTCAAGGTTCTGATGCATACATGTGATGTCAGTTGATATAAGGAGCCGAAGTTGCTCACGGGAGTAACATCACAGAAACTTCGCTGCTCACTGCTCAGGCAGTATCGAACTGACTTGCAAGCGTGTTTTTTTTCTTCTTTTAGTTAAAAAAAAAAAACTTGCACTCTCCAAAAAAAAAAACTTGCCCCTGAAGTGACTATTTGTTAGTAGATGATTCTATATGGGGCTTTTAAGGTGGCAGCATAAGCCTTGTAAAAGAATGGCTTAAGATGTTGGTATATGCGTCAGATGTCTCTGAGTTCAAAGTTTCTACAGACTCTACTTCTAAAGCTACTTACTTTTAAGGCGACTTACTTATAGCTGTTAAGGCTACTTACTTTTGGCATGTTCGCGGTGAAGAGAGTCTCTACTATCAATGGTTACTTTTGGTATGTTTGTAGATGTCTTTCTTGTTGAACATGTGACAGCTACCACCCATTATCTTGATGTTGCTAAGCATTTAACATGTCACTATTTCATCATCTGGAGTTTGTGACTTCAGGCAAATGAGTAACAAATAGAAACTTAAGGGATGCAAAGCGATGGCACTGCTTTCATACAAAGAGTCCGACTCTGCTAATCTATCGTTACTCTGTCATTGTCTGGTGATCTTTAACTGTTTTGTCATTTCGCTGTTGCTTTCAGATGATAATGAATTTGAAGATGTGAACATCGTGAAGCCAGAAGATTTCTATCAATCTCGAGACGGGGATGGTAGTTCCAACTGGTAGTATAGACCATGCTTTCCGAGGATCTGATTACTAGTAGATGCTGTTGCATCATTCATACTGTGCTACTGGGGGTGGGTGCCTATAATGCTTGCTATGCTTGCATTGTAACTTAGATACATTGGAACTCAGAGTCATATTGTTGCTAGTATCATGAATTCATGAATTAGTTACTTCACACGATTTCAAGCAATCTAGTCTCTTATATCTGAATAATCATATTGTTGCTTAACTTACTTCCACTGTTATATTGGATGTTTATGCGTACGCCTGCTGCTGACTTGCCATAATAAAGCACGAAATGGCCTAGTATATATTAATGCGGGTGTCGTCAAGCTTCCAATTACAAAAATTTTCTGTGATTGCCCCATCATAAATAAAAGAAAAAGTTGTTCATATAACCAAACTTAAGAAAGACAATAGACAAACCAATATGGTGAACACCAAGGATCTCCATTGTAAATGACATATCAGGAATTTTACTAATAAAAGCATAAACAGAGTTATGCTTACTGCTGAATAAGGAGTTTATTAAAAATCTAGCCAATGTGCATGATGAGATCATAGAAATAAACGACGCAACATAAAAAATAGGTCAGACATTCACAAACACCGTATTTTACATAGGTTCAAGCCACTGATTTGTAAAACTTGGTAATGAGGACCTCATAGCATCCACCAAAAGAGAAGCTAACCCTCCCAAAACAAAGGCTGCATTGGCCGGAATTTCTTGGTGTGGATGGGCTCATCAACTGGAAGCTCTTTCCAAACAAGTTTAAGTAGTGCCAAGTGCAACACAACCGTATCAATTGTTATGTTACCAAACCCATCATCGACATCCTTGACGAGTTCTAGCACAGACTCAGGTGTCACCCGCTCCCCATCAGAAGGATCCCCGCCTAACTTCTCAATTGCCTCTACCAGGTGAGTCCACTGATGATAGCTCCAGCCTGACGAAACCGAACTGAGGCGCGACCTTAGAAGCAACTCAACCATTTCCAATGTGGAGAATGCACCATCCCCTCCACAATAAATCGGTCCACCTGCTTCAGCCACTTCTTGTTCAATGATCCGCTGGTGCAGCGCCTTGGAGTCCTGGCTCGTTTGCCCCACTTGATCGATGGCTTCATAGAATCGACAGAGAAGCAACTGCTCATAACGCACCACCCTTGCCAACCTTTTGGATTTACAGAAGACGATCCCCCTTGTCAAGGCCGGAACAAACTCTTTCGGACTGTGATCCAGTATCGCTGAAATTTCACAAGCATACATACACTCAAATACACTACCCAAGCAAAGATAAAGATCGGCGGCTACTACTGATCGATGACTTTCATCAAGATAAAGGTTGATTTGTTGCGACTAAAACACTAGTTAATTAAGAGTTTAATGACAAGCATTGTTCAGATCATCTTTTCAAGCCTAAGCTGAAAATTGGGAATGGGTTACCTTGACAAGTTTCAGCTTCATGACTAACAACAGGTTGAGCAGCACGGCCGCTACTGTTTGCGCCTGACAGGCCTTCAGTCAGCACAAAGCAAGCATTAGTAACATTGTTACATTTCACCATTTGGTTATCAGCACGACATAAATAAAGATATAAATTTGCCTGCCTGGTAAAGTGCAAACTAAAAACTGCCAAATTGGATTACCTTGAGAATTACTAGCTCCCTGAACAGAAGCAAGGCTAGCATATCGGATCCTTCTGGGACACACCATTGTTGCAAGCTGTCGCTTGACTCCCCTCGATCCAGTTCCGCGTGCGACACACCTCATCCTAGGACGACCTACACCTACCCAAGCAAATTGTCAATGTCTCAAGTAAATAAAAATAACAGAACTAGATTCTGCACAAGTAACCTAAGCTTACTAACCTCGGGCAGTAGTAATACTAGCCTCATGGCCCGGAACGTAATGATTGATACGAAAAAAAGCTGCAAGGGGAGAAACAACATGTATGAACATGCATTCATATATATTACCAGATACGGTCTATTATGTGCGTAGTCGCTTAGATGTAGAGGAATGATTTACATGAAACAGCACAAGTGGGAACATTTACTCACATCGAGGTTCATTCGAAGCGCCTTTGTGAGCAGAAGATTGAGGAATCGACGGAGAGAGCCCATGAACTACGAACACAAGTGTGTTCGGCGGCCCATGTGTACAATTACCTGGCGAGAGTTATCTGCTTGCAACAGGTCAAAGAGATGAGCAATGAGAAAATAGACACTGTTAAAAGTGTTCTATAACCACCCAAGCAGGCCACAGATAAGAACAAGTACTATGTACCTCGTGAATCATTACTAGCACAATGGTCATCAACAAATTGAGCAGAGGGGTCGTCCGCATAGCTGTAGGGGAATCCATCGGGCAAAGTCATGATAGCCACCTTTGTGTGAGATTGACAAATATCTGACATAACTCAAAAGTGAGGAACATAAGTAATAAGACAGATCTAGATCGAGATGGGTCTATGACTAAATGTAGACCAATTCAGCTCAGAATCCATGCATTGGTTCCCTAACCTTGAGTAGGTTCACTAACACCGGGGGCATAACGGCAGGGAGGGCAGCAGGAGTATATGGGCTTGGGTAGATAAACATATACCCTCCTACCCACGAGCCCTGAAACACGATCGCAATCGGACTTCCACACGTAGTGAGCTGTTAGTGATCAAGCACAAGAAGGCATGTATTAATAGAGAAAATAGAATAAAAGAGCAGCCAATGGCATGCAATAGATAGATGATAGATGACCTACGTACTTGCATAACCCTCGAGATTATAGGGATTAAGGTGGGGTAAGAAGAAAGGAATGCGGTGGTCAGAGCCGCGGAACATCTCAGTGGGAAACTCAGTAGGACCAGCAGCCCTTTCCTTGTGCCATTCAGTGAGGAAGAAGCCGACGGAATCCACAGTCATGCAAGCCTGGATGTCGTCGGGCAGCCGGTGCCAGATAAAGTCAGGAGAAGTGAGGGTGGAAACAGGCGAGTTGCAGATAAGTCCGTGGATAAGATGAGCGAAAGCGCGGCTCAACACATACCGCGGCATTACCCCAGCCTTGAAATCATCCAAGAAGCTGGACACCCAACTGAGATCGGGGGGATCGTTAACGATTGCAACCTCAGTAGCATAGGCGTTCTCAGCATCGTTAAGCTGTTCAAGGATGTTGCTGGGATGTCGTGGGACAATGGCATCCAAAGCCTTGATGTAACTCTGGTGCCGGAGAGCGATGTAGGCTGGGTCGTGAGTGAGCATATCTTGGACAACACGTTCAGGGTTTAGAGTATCGAGGCGCGGGACGTTGCTGTGAGGGAACAATAACCGTATCATGGCCATTGAAAACCTCATGTGTCGAAGTCTCTCCTTGCACATGTACTTATGTTCCCTTATAAACTCACCTAGTTTCTTAGAGACAGGTCCTTGCCACCTCTCCACTTGCCCGGTAAAGTCAGAAACTTGGTAGAAATGCTCCTCTTGCCGCACTTCTGATGACTTATTGTCTTCCAAAGATAGGTTCTCCATGGTTGTGGTGTTCATTGTATTGTGACAGCCTAATATTATTGTATCACAAGGTGGTGAATACAATACAACATATCAATAACAGGTAAACGTTAACAGTATATTAAATTAAAAGAAATGAACTATGAAGATGAAGGCGAAGACGATCACGAACCTGAGAGATGGTGAGAGCCTTCAAGAGAGAGAGAGAGAGAGCGAGAGAGAGGGTGCAAAATATAATGAGGGCGAAGAATGATATTACGTACTGTAGTAAATTGTGCACCGGGAAAAAAGGTAAGGACTGTTGCCAATGAATGATGAAAATTATAACTTCCAAAATGAAAGGTTTATGAAAATGATTTTAAACCGTTACTAAAGAGAAGTCCGTCCCAATTGAGGTCATTTTGATCAAAACACACGGATTAAGAAAATATCAATAAATAAAGATATTGTTGGGTCTTAATTTACACACCGAATATAACTATTATGCACACCACTTTTTCCATTTTTACCCTTCCTTATAACAAATAATTTCCTCTTTCAATTCATTTCCCTCGCACGTTTGCTGCTCAGCCACTCAGGTCTCCGACACTACGTTCATTGGCTACTCCTTCAGGGCCACTACAATCTCCACGTCCACCACTAATGCCAGCGACAACCACTCTCTCACCCACTACACCCGCATAACGTCGTTTCCCTTCCCATTACACATCTTACACTCTCCTTCTTTCATG
>ONZK01000825.1:0-14662 GCA_900322385.1 Pharnaceum exiguum | reverse complement strand
CTGGTTTGTTAAAAAACTAACATTTCTTGGTGGTTTCTTAAAATTTTAGAACTTTTTTAGGTGATTTGTTAAAAAACCCAACTTTTCTAGGTGATTTCTTAAAAAAATAGAACTTTTTTAGGTGATTTGTTAAAAAATTAACAATTCTAGGTGGTTTTTTAAAAAATTTGAACTTTTTTAGGTGGTTAAATTCAAACAAACCTTAAAATTTTGCTTAATATTCATATTTTTGATCACTCAATCATTATTGGTGAATATATACGTATGTCACATAATACGGAGTATGGAATATTGATGTTTCTAAATAGTGTGATCAACTAAAGAATAAAAATTGGGTTTGTTTTAAAGATGGTGATGATGCCTTCAGTTGGGATCAGATGGTAAAAATGGGAATGCCCATATGTCGTAACCAGGCGGAGCTGGACATCCATCTCACAATTATGCAAGACTTGACCACTCCTCATATCCCGTTTACTGCCTGAAGGATCATACTTTCACCATCTGTCAGCCTTCCTTTTTATATTGACAGTCAGCTTTTCTGCTCCTCGAGTGACCGATGTGGGACAGTCTCATTTTTTCTCTTAGACCATTCTATCACCTTTACTTGTCCTGCAGTGATTGTGATATCTAGCTTGGTTATAATCATGCGTAACTCATATGGTGTTCTTTTTATTTTCTTTCTTTCTTTTGGGTAGTTTTCTCATTTGGGCGCAAGTTAATACGTAGTACAAGCTATTAAGTATATTCACATTAAAATCCTTCAAGTTACTGCTTTTTGACTTCTGTTTAGTGTCACAAATTAGGAGGCTGTACATGTTTTTGTTAGTCTGATAGTGACATTTCGTTGGTGTCATAATGATTGCGAAGTTCAGAAAATGATTTTAAGAAATGATGAGTTGATGACGGCATGGTTAATTGGTTATAGATGTGGTTGAATTGGGAGTTACATCGATACTCATTTGCTCTATTGAGCTTCCGAGTAACATAATGCCGTCCATCAAACCAAAATATAAAGCATGTTGCCGTTGAGTTTAAAGCATGCATCTTTCTGGTTGCTTGATCTCAAAATAAGAGGTCACAAGTACTCTGGATTTAATACGATGGATGCTGTAGAAGACTACTTTCGACATGGGTGGAGGACCTAACTGAGATGGCAAATTCCTCCCCCAAACTCCCAGATTACCTGGGTTTGATTAACCAACCACAAATATGTGGGTTCCTTGCCTTGAAAAAAAAAACAACTTTCGACAAGCATAAGTAGCAATGATGAGTACATAAAACAGACGCTCAACAACTCAATCTATATTGACTGCCATGCTCATCATTCATTCATGCTTGCACAAAGCCCACAAGGAGCACTAAATATATAAGCATGTAACTACATAATGAATGTTTATTACAAAAATTTTATCGACCATCTTGTCTAATTCACTTAGAATGAAATAATTACGGGAAGGTGTACATAAATCACAGGGACCAGCACTTGGATAATACTATAACTGAAGCTTGATTCTGGAGCCTTGATTCCCTTGAAGAAAAGAATCTTACATTGTACAAGTTCAGATGAAAATGAGATGCGGGCAGAATTGCACTTGCCTGATTTATTCTCCAACCGTCTAATCTGACAGTCTGTTTTGCACACAACTTTCAGGCACCTGCGGTAACAACGCCGAAGAAACAGGCACTGGCCGTGCAATGACCAGAGCTAGGTTCTGGAACCAACACAAGAAAACTTCCAGGCGATAACCCAATTATCAGTAAATCAGATTTGCAGGACAAGGTTTTGGATCTCCAAGGCAGATGAATGATAATATATACAAAGGAATAGGAAGGCCTTTGCATAAATAATCGAACAATTATGGGTGATGCAGCTCAAGCTAAACAGATACAGTGTAACCCATAGGATTAAGAGACTGTAGGAGATGACAGTTGTTGATTCGAAGAAGTTCTGCTCAACTTTCCACTACACTGCCGCACTTTGAAACTGCCATGTCTGCTAGGCTTCGGAAGAAATAGAGTCATGATCATCTTCTCCAAAGACTGAGCTGTATACTTTGCATACTTACTAGAGCTTGAATCTTGCTCCACCAGAGGTCCGTAGTTCTGCATATAGCTCCTGTACGCAGGCACGATAGTCTGCACAATAAGCTGCCACGTTTTCTCCCGCAAATCCTTATCAGGCACAATCCATGTGGACTGTTTCTTACACAATTCATCAAAGGTCACGTTGAATTTCTTCAGGCTTTTCTTGACAAGGTCACGGGCTGTAGCACGACCACCAGAGCACAGGATGAGACCTTCTCTGCTTAACAAAGCTGGCAGCTTTCCCCAAGTCTCTCTCAAATATATAGCAGCATAATATTCCTTGAGCTGCTCATGTTCTTTCAGCCAAGGATCTCCTAAGAGGCTACCAAGCTTAGTTCCCTTTAAGTACTTGTATAAATGCCAGTGGTTGTTCATCAAGAAAAGATATGTCAAGATGGTATCCTCATACATCTTGGACCATGTCTCCAAGTTCAAATCAATGGCTTTGATTATATCAAGGACAGCATTAATAAAGAGCCTCTCCTGAAATTTCTCATTTTTCCAACTACGATGAATGACAAGCACCTGGGTCAAGATTGGCTTATAGTCATCTCCGAGCAATCTATTACAGTAATCTGTGACAAAGCCGACCAGTCTGGGAACACTCCCATCAGTAGGTGGTGGTGTCTGTCTCTGCAGTTCCACTTGAACAAGAAGCTCCCAGAATATCTCACATGCACCCTCGATGACCCTTCGGATGAGATCCCTAGTCATATTCTGAATTTCCGCACAAGCTGGTCCACCGAACAGTCGGTTGAAATCCAGCCTCAGTTTATTCAAAGATGCGAAAATGTCTAACAGCTTCAGCAATTTGATGGGATCCTTTTTGCTGTCCGCCACAAGTTTCCCGAATCGAAGAAATGCCAGAATTCCAGCCTGAGCAGCAATCTTAGCAAAGCAATCCATCCAGACATTCACACCAATCCTCTCAAAAACTTCATTACAAACTTTGAACTCTGCCTCAAACAAATGTTTCACAGCAAACTCCAAGTGCTTCCCCCATTGAGTAATATACCCCTCAATACTCTGCACGTCACTAAATTCAGCGGGCGTGATCTCCAAATAATCCAAATTAAGGGCTTTCAAACTCGCTCGCACATTCGAACTACGAACATCAACATAAATCGATATGCACTTATCAAGCCTATTATTGGCCATCAACCTCCCCAGAATAGCTTGAAGCTTCTGAATAACAGAAACAGGTAGAGGCGAAGGGGCAAGACTTACTTGACTATCATCAGAAGACATAGGAAGGGGAACACTATTTTCCGTTAAAAGGCTACGGAATTCATTCTCAAGCTTATCTAGCGCAGCCTCAAGTAGCCCTCCATCAAGGGCACTCTTCCCACCTCCATTCTGATAATCTCTAAAACCCTTCAAAGACTTCTTCAGCTCAACAAGGTACCGCTCATCCGCAAGCCTATTATCCTCCAAATACTCCACTATATCCTCCAACCACTGAATAGCAAGCCCACAATTATCCCCCAAAAACCGCAACGCCTCCTCTAGTCTCTTAAGCACAGCCAAGTACCCAGGAAGATCACTCCTTGGGTCCGACAACAACGACTTCTCCAACCCATGCACGGCATCAAACACCTTCAAAACCGCGGCAGCAGGGCCTACTGCTCTATCAATATGACCTACAACAGCTAAAAGAGCATCCCGGTTCGCCCTAATAGGCCGAACAGCAGCCTCAAGAGAGGGCAATCTCTGCTTATTATCCACCAATCTCGCCCCGGCTTTCTCCAAAGCTAACCCTAATGCTTTAGACTTCTCTAAATTCAAGCTCAAAGCTTTCCTCAAGTCTTCCAATTTCTCAACACTACCCATTGACATAAAAACCACTTTTCACAAAACCCTTTATTACCAACTTCAATTCATACTAATCTAAGCAATACCCACATGCTAAAATCACTAAAGTTTCCAACTTTATAACAAGTATCAACCCTAGTTTGCAAATTAAACCTCACTTTGCTCAAACTTCAATTAAAAAACCAATCTTTTCTTCACACACATAACAACTCATAAAAAACAGTTAGACAAACACTAACACTAAGCTATAATACACCAAAAAGAAACTACAAACAATCAAATTGGTACAAAAAAAATTCTGGGTATCAAAGAAAATGGAACAAAAAGTTGGAAAAAGAGATCAAAATCAGACCTTTTTCTTTTATTCTGCAAGGTAAGGGTGTTGTGTTGAGTGGCAAGGAGAGGTGAGAGAGAGGAGTACAAGGGTAGAGAGAGAGGGAGAGAGATGGGAAAGTGAGCAAAACTTTCACAGTGAAACAGCAAAGTAGTTTCAAGTATCAAAGGTGGAAAATGGAAAGTGCCAAAAGTAAGTAAAGAGAGAGCATATGAGTTAAGTAAGTTAGGCAGTATTTTGGGTTTGTTTGATGATAACTTCGAAGCTCTTGTTGTTGTGTTTAAGTAACTGTTTATGTGATGTTTATGTAACTTGTTCTTTGGTGATTTTGAAATTTGGGGGTTTTGGTTTTGGGTGGAAAAGTTTGATTATTAAATTTTAAGTATTCAAAGAAGTACCCACTTTCCTTTTTTGAAACCCATGAAATGAATAAACAAAAGAATGATTATGCATCTATTAATCAGTAAGGGGATTAGTAATTCGAAAAGAAGAAGAAGCATAGACTCTAGTCACTCCACCTTGAATTATCTAGACCACAACTTTTGACTATATTTTCAAAAATTGTGTGAATTCGTTATATATATGAGACGCAATCATTAATAGCCACTGAGAGGTCATTAATCAACAGTTTCGATCTTTAATGACATTGTCTTATATATAAACAGGGTTCCCACAAGTTTTTATAGTTTTCTTGATTCTTGTATATATAAGAAAAAATTGCAGAAATAACAATTGTTTATTTATTGCGTTGCTATGGCTATCTTGTGACCAATGTTAAATTCATCTAACAATAAACCATTTTTTCTAAAATTGAAAATAAGTTTTAATTTAGAAAACAAATTGAAGAGGACCTAGTTTGAATATTGCATTTTAAAAAAAATAAAGAAATGTAATGCATCAATTCCAAAAAAAAATGTAATATTTACAAGTATAATAAATTGTATATCAATGGTTACAACTGGTAAAATTATTCGATTTATTTCATAATGAATTAATCTATCACATATAATCCATTTTGAACACATTAAATGTCAAAACAACCAAATTTGAACAAAATTGTGTAATGTTCATGTGCAATATAATTGTTAGAGAATAGGAGAATATTCATCTATCAATCATCATTCACAAATTAAAATTATTTTACATGCCGTCAATTACTAGAATACGAGAAAATTATATCATGTTGTATACTCTAGTGTATCTCATTTTTTTTTTTTGCAAACATTTAACATTCATTAGGTTATGCTTCCTCAAAAAAAGTTTATGATGAAAAAAGTGACTTGTACCAAATGTCCAAAAGTTCAAGATCATGAGCTGGCAACATATAACATACGACGCGAGTATAAATTGTACCTTAAAATGACAAATATTCACTACTACCCTCTGTTTCAAGATTGTATTCATGTCGCATACTGCATGAAGCACGTGCTCTTCAAATCATGTGGATTTGTAGAGTAATTTACTTATTTGATTTGGTTTGGGTTGGTTGGTTCATTAAGTTTCTATTAAAAATGGTTCAACGGTGTACTAGCTATCTTTTGCATCGGTACGGTATAGTAATGAAGCTTAGTGCAGTAGCTCACCTGTTTTTTTCCATTATTATACGTAGGCTTTACAGTAAGTTAAGATTTGTAAGCTCACCTGTTGGTTCATTAACTTGATTGAGTGAGACTTGACTAGGCCATATCTAGCAATTAGTATAATTAAGTCCGGTTTGAATGGATCATTTTGGCTCCAACCTAAGATTGAATCAGGCTTAGCTTATAAATTAGCTAGGTTATGATCGTAGGTTTTATTGTCCACTTTTACTCTCATTAATTGTAATTAAATACACAAGCTTTCAAAAAAAAATAAATGTTCTAGCGAGTTAAAATCAAGTTTTTGTTCCTGAATTTCACTAACATGTGTCGAAAAGGGGGAAAATGATTAAATGACAGTAACCTATAATAGAAAACAAAGGCAAACAGTCTACCAAGTCAATGATGACATCGGTTTAGTCATTTTCAGCTTATGGTCTAAATATGGAGGGTCCGCCAAAACCATTGATGATTTACTGGTCCGATCCATAAGGTCGTATCACACTCGAGCCACTCATATGTCACCTTACGTCCTTTGTCATGACTCATTTATCATGACATCAAAAAGTAGTAACATAGGATTAGTCAACAAACAGCTGCTAGTACTTGATTGATTATATCTTCCAAGACAAAATAAACTTATAATTATATATATAAATCCTCATATCGTTCAGTAGGTATTGGCTAACCACTTTTTTCCTAGCTTGATCACTCAAATTTCTGAGATGGCAGTAGGATTAGTAGGCATCAGCTCTAGTGACAGCTACAATGGCAAGGTAACATGCTTCGTAGTAATATCGTGCATGATGGCTGCCATGGGAGGACTGCTTTTTGGCTATGATATTGGAATATCAGGTTATCTTTATCTCCTTATCATTACATGACTGATCATTCAATTCATATGGTATGTCTAGACACTCTTGCTCGTACGCATTAAAAAAGTCACGTACGAGTACTAGACTACTACAGTAGTACTCAATTACTCATGTAGCTTATTAGTTCAGTTAATTGACATGTCTATATTTAGTTAATTAGGTTTAATTCAGTATTAGTGACTTAGTGTAAGTACATTATTCTTCAGAGATTGTCTTTAGAAATGACTCCATGATTGATGAGCGAACATAAAGATACATAAGAAATTTATCTATTTAATTTTTGGTATGTTTTTTTGGAACTCCATACAAGTGTAGAACAAATCAACAAATGCATGTACACAAATCAACTCACTTCCTACTTATTCTTATCCTTTTTATCTTGTTTTGAAGGTGGAGTGACATCCATGGAGCCATTTCTAAGGAAATTCTTCCCAAAAGTGTACTTGAAAATGAAGGAAGATCACCAAGTGAGCAACTACTGCAAATACAACAACGAATTGTTGACTTCATTTACATCATCACTCTATCTTTCTGGCCTTGTTGCTTCCTTCTTTGCATCATCTGTCACCAAAGCCTATGGCCGCAAGCCATCCATTTTGATTGGCGGCGTCGCTTTTCTTGCTGGTTCTGCTCTAGGTGGAGCTGCTACCAATCTATATATGCTTATTTTCGGCCGCCTCCTGCTTGGTATTGGTGTTGGTTTCGCTAACCAGGTAAGCCATTGATCACTTGAGTAACCACCCTTGTTAATTAGCTAGTAAAAATGTTATATAGCTAGTCCACTTAACATACCACATTCTTGTAGGTGTAACATTGTACGAGAAACTTCTAAACAATTTTTTTTTTTGTTATTGTGTGTAGTCTGTGCCACTCTATTTATCAGAAATGGCGCCACCAAAATATAGAGGAGCATTCAACAACGGCTTCCAACTAAGTATTGGCATTGGAGTTCTAATGGCTAACCTGATCAACTTTGGAACCGAAAAGATTCATGGTGGATTTGGTTGGCGACTATCTTTAGCCATGGCCGCTGTTCCTGCTTCAATCCTAACTCTAGGTGCAATAATGCTGCCCGAAACACCTAACAGTCTAGTTCAAAGAAGCAACAATAACAACAATCATCTCCACAAAGCCAAAGTCACATTACAAAGAGTGAGGGGTACTAATGAGGTTGAAGCAGAGTTTGATGACCTTAAAGACGCTAGTATCTCAAACTCCAAAGCCAATTTTAACCAGTTGAAGAAATTACTGCAACGCGAATATAGACCTCAACTGGTTATGTCGATAGCAATTCCGTTCTTCCAGCAAGTTACTGGGATCAATGTCATTGCATTTTATGCACCATTATTGTTTCGAACACTCGGCCTAGGTGAAAGTGCATCACTTCTTTCTTCAGTCATGACAGGGCTTGTAGGCTTGATTTTTACTTTCATATCAATGTTAGTGGTGGATAAATTTGGTAGAAGAGCTCTGTTCATCTTCGGAGGTGCACAAATGTTAGTCTCGCAAGTCGCGGTTGGGATCATAATGGCAACTAATCTAGGGGACCATGGTGGAATTAGCAATGGTTATGCATACTTGGTGTTGATGCTCATATGTGTATATGTTGCTGGTTTTGGTTTGTCTTGGGGGCCATTAGGATGGTTGGTACCTAGTGAGATTTTTCAGCTAGAGATAAGATCAGCAGGGCAAAGTGTAACAGTGGCAGTTAATTTCCTCTTCACATTCCTTATAGCTCAGACTTTTCTTGCCATGCTTTGTCATTTCAAGGCAGGAATTTTCTTCTTCTTTGGTGGCTGGGTTTTAGTGATGACAACGTTTGTCTACTATTTGTTGCCGGAGACTAGAAATATACCAATTGAGAAAATGGACCAAGTTTGGAAGGACCACTGGTTTTGGAGCAGGATTATAGGCTGATATTTGATACCCCCTCTCTAGCACGGATCAGGATTAATGTAAAAACATATGTAATCAAAGCTTCTTTTGAAGAAGGTGGAGTTATTTGTGATTGTAGGCTTGTAGCTGCCAAAAAAAAATACTCACATAGTCAACCAAATTCCAAACTAAAGTCACTTCAAATATTCAGAATAGAGTAATGTACAAGTTCATTTATATGCATGTGCCACCGGCACAAGAATAATCAAACCAGAAGATGTTAATATCTCAAGGAGATCACTCAAAGAAGAGGCCTCCGGTGAGCAAAAGAAAGAACTCGAACTCCACAGATGAAACAGAACCCAGAAAAAAAGATATGTACAGTTATCTAGAAAGACCGAAAAGGAAAGCCGGCCACGATAGCAACTGCATCACTCTAAGGTTTCTAACTGTCTAGCACCAGAAGCACATGAGACGACAAATTCTTGAAACGATCATTTCCAGACAGTCGTGTTTGCATCAGTGAAAATCGTGTTGTGATGCTCAATGAGGCACCGGATAACCTCGACTGCAGCATAGTCAATAGGCAACCCATCATCCAAAGAAACATCTTCGTCTTCACTGTCGTCTGGTAACAGGGAAAGAGAGGACAGCAAAGACATTACTAAGAATCATCCCCTGACCTAGTTTATATAAACACTACTCTAAGTAACTCACAAAAGTTCCCCAAGGTAATCTAGTGTGTCAATAAAATAAAATAAAAAGTAACCAAAATTCACAAAGATTTGGTCAACTTATGAGATAACAAAGTGAAGCAATGTTCAATATCTCGAAGATTCACACAGAAAAAAAGTAGGAAGAGAGAGTCATGGCTACAATCAATTCAATATCCAGAAGATCTAACAGCTCAGAATTGTAATGCCGATAAACTTAGATCCAAAAAGGATCAGAAACTTCTCACAACATCTTTTATGCATGCAGTCATGATCATAAATTCCATACTTAACGTCATTAACTTTCACGCAGATATACAAATCAGCTTACAGCAAGTTTATCAATGGCCAAGACATAAAATAAGTGCCATATATGAAACAAAAATTCTCACATGCATATAGCGAACCCGAGCAAGGTAAAGCAATCCAGTTAGATCACTTCTAAAGGATGAGGACTACTTACCAAGCATGTCCCATTCGCTAAAAGCAGGGTCTGAGCTAATTTTGTCCTTGGGGATGACTTTAGAATCACGATGCCAAAACTGCCTGTAGACCTCTGGCCTTCTATCCTTCTGCCAGATAATTACAGGAGCCATCTCCACAGAGAGACTTTGGACATCCATCTGCAGAAAATACATTTGCATTAGGACTTCCACAAACAAGTACTCTGTATTAGTCTATTGTGAGACCACAATCTATAGTGAAAGTCAACAAGTGGCATTATTAGAAGTTCTGTAACACAAAATTAACACGTTTTGGCAGCAGTTTACACCTTGTGGATACGATCATATAATGCGACTAATGTATCTAATGGTAATGTTGGTTTTCTTTACAAGGACGGAATTTCCTAGAGTAGCAGCAGGACACGCCATAGAGGCTGTCACAAAAATAATGGCCTTCCAGATTAGTATACTTTAACAGCAACAGATGTTCTTTCAAAGCTGCCAAAAACACTCAAGACCCCCTACTCAAATTCCTACACACCAAAATAGCACAGTGCACCCGCAGTACAAAATAAGAGCCTAATTGGAAGCATTCCTCCACTACACATCTATTAATTGTGCTCACAAAACATTTAATAATTCAGGGAAAAAAAAGTATAAAAAAAACGCAAGTTAAACTCATGCCTTGTTAAGAACTGACTTCTGGCTGACACGGAGAAGGAGGGCAGTAACAAGTTCCAGCGTCATGTAATTAACTGTAGGTAGCCTCTTCAGAACATCTCGCAAGACATTGATATTAGAACGAGCACCTCTAATCTCATCATACAGCTCTAATGTTGTAACTGGCTCAGGAAGACTGGCAAGGTAACATTTCACTAGAAAAGCAACGTCAACAGGATTTGTGCCTTCCAGCAGCACGGAATGGGGATCTGCCATTTACATATCATCAAGTTAGAAACAAGTCCAGAAATCTACCTAGAATAAATGGTCAAAAATTAGTCATAACCTTGATTGTACAATGAAACAAGTTGCTGAATAGCCTTCTTGTCTCCCTCTAACTTGAACAAAAAAGGCGAACCAAGACCTGCAGCAAATATGTCAGAAGGAAAATGTCATCAACACAGGCAGATGCGTGTGAGTAATATAAATGAAATCATAGTAGGCGCATAAGTTATGTAGAGTACCTGATGCTACGAGAAAATCTGCACATCTGACCAGGATCTGCGGGATGGGCCTGCTTGATTGTTGCCGCTGAACGGTAACCTCCATTGCAACTCCAAACACTAAAGACAGATCAAACAGATTATTGTCGATGTCATCGTTACCCACAGCAACCAAACTTCATTCAGGTCACATATATTACCTCAGAAGTGAAACAGATTACAAGTTATTACTACACAGTCATGCAGCGGAAGATTGACAAAAGTTTGAAGACAAATGCAAGTTCACATGTAACAGATCAAGGACTAAGGCCATTGACTATAATTCATACCAACTATAATATCATTGAACACTTCGTTGAAGTATGCACAAGAAGTGTGATCTTAAAAATTTGCAGCTCGGAGATACCTGAGTGGCAATTCTACATCAAAAGAGAAACCACAGATGGCTCTTCATCAGATATAATTTTTAGAACAGAGTTCAAAATTTACTCCTCCTGCTCTCAGAGGCACAGGATAGACAATGTGACATAACTCATTTAAAACATATGGGAACCACAGATGGCCTTTCATCAAATATAAATTTCAGCAATGACATCAAAATTTACTCATCTCCACTCATAAAGGCAGGGGATAGGAAATGTGATACAAGTCGTTTAACACATAAGAGTACTAACAATAGTTCTCTTCAGAAGATGATCAACTGAAATACCGAAGATCTGCTGCAAATATGAAGTCATGCAAAAAAAAAAATCAAATTCCCATTACAGTCTTGGAAAGGCGTGTGGAGCAATGGGCAAACAATAAAAGGATCATACACAATGCACTTCAAAATGATGATGATGCTATGAAAAAATATTACTGAAAGATTTCATGTTCGTCTTAAGCCCATAAAGCAGTGTAAGGCATACCATCATTGCTTGCAACCCCCTGCAAAAAAGAAGCAACAAAGCTAAGAACTAGGAAGTCTCCTATATCATGCTACGCAAAAGAAACAAATTTAGTATCAGCACGAATTATATACCTTCTGCCACCTTTCAATATCAGATATAATTGATTTGCTTCTTAGTGCTGTTTTCTTCGCCACCTAAAAAAATGAAATCAAATCACAATGATCAACAATTCTACATCATTTAATCCAGATAAGCGTATTTGAAGACAAAGAGGTTGCCTGGCCCCAAAACTGAACCTTACAGGCTAAGCACGTGATATATAACACCACTAAGATTGCTCTGAAATCAAGCTCTGGCTAACATAGATGCAAAATCAAACAGAGTATTGGATTGGAAAAAAAGGTTATCAGTTGCAAATTCCTTTACATTTGTCCCTTGGGACACCCTAACAACATCAACAATATCCAGCAAGAATACAAGATAGTAAAGGATTATAGGTTTCTACTGTAAGAAACCAAGGAAACAGAACTAGAAATGGCGTAGTCGACTATAATTGCCAAAGGTTGATATTGTTCTATGAAAGACCGCAGCATGGCAGCACTATTCCAACTAAGAGCAAATCTATGCAACTTTTCATGCACAATGTTCATGTCTCCGCTAGCAACAAGACTTAATAACAGCAGAACTAGATACAAAAGTTGTCCAGTAAATTACCTCCTCAACTTTTGTCTTTCCTACAGAAACCTTCTCCTTGGTCTCTGACAATCCTTTCCTCAGAAGAAAGCTAGTTGAAGCAGCAGCAGAGAGGAGTTTTTCCTGCATAGCCTGCTTGGTTGAGGGTTGCTGGAAAAGTGCCCATTTACTCTTAAACACAGAACCCACTCGTTCAGCTACATCAGCCACATTCACTTTTGCATCCTTGGCGACCTCTTCGACAAAAGTCCCAGCTGAATGCCCAGCCTCTTTGAGCTTAACCCCTACATAACACAACCAGTTAAGGCCAATCCAACATGACAGAACACAACCCAAAATCTGGACAAACAAATCACAACCAACCTGAAGAAGAGAAAAACCCGCTAGCTTTATCCTGCCATTCAGGAGAAATCAGGGATGGCATTGGATATGAAACAAGAGATAGATCCTACCTGTGAGATAGCAAAATCAGCAGTACTTGTTAATTACTAATCAAACAATAAAGTCCCTTGCAAAAACTCACAATGTCTAAAGCTACATCGTTTCATCCCAATACTAAGGAAACTATAAAATCCTAAAAAAAAGAAAGAGAGAGAGACAATGAGGCAGTGTTCTAATTATCCTCCACAAAGCCACTGCCAAGTTTCGCCACTCTAACAAGCCAAAACTACAGTTTGTCAAATTTCACCACTCTAACAGGCCAATTCAGTCTCACTCACTCAACGCCTCGCCCACAACCTAAGCTTTACTCTTAACACAAACAATACCAAAAGCTACTCTTTAGTCTTTCCTCTAAAATGCTTCATTTATTTCCTTGTATCAAAAAGAAAACACACAATACATAACATAACTTACAGAAGGTCACATTCATGATCATCACATATGAATTCACAGCAACAAAAACAAAAACAAAATTACAAAGAAAAGGAAAAAAGAAGAAGAAAAGCTCATAAGTCATCACTAATGCTTCATCTGTTCAGGAAAGCAAATAAATCATTTCAAAGCTCTCATCACAATCATCAAACCACAAAGTTACAACCTACTTAAAAAGAATTAATCCAAGGCATCACTCATACAGCAATGTGAAACATACAATTAATAGACTAAAACCAATCACAGGGCAAACACCACACACACACACAAACAAACAAACAAACAAACAAACAAACAAACATATTTGCACAACCAAAAGGATAAAAAAAGAAAGTCACTAAAATATAACTATGTGATCAAAATTGAACACTTAAAACACAAAAAGATCAAATCTTTTTCATGGGTTTTGTTCAAATTTAACTTTTCTCAAATGGGTTTCTCTCAAAATCCAATCTTTTTCATGGGTTTTGCTCAAATTCAACTTTTCTCAAATGGGTTTTTCTCAAAATCTAATCTTTTCAAATGGGTATTGGACTTTTTTTGCCAATACATCACCAGGGTGATCGCATCACATACATATAGTTTCAAATATATAGAATTCACTATAAAAAAAAAAAAAAACAGAATGATCAAGAATACTAAAAAGGAAGGAGAATTTGAACTCACTTGCTAGAAATTCAAAGACTGATCAGTTGATGAGCACCCTTTAATTTTAAATAAAAAGAAAAGGAAAAGAAAAGTAAAGGACAGTTTTGCTTAAATGGGTTAAAGGGTTTCTTCTCACTTGGGTTGGTGGAATTTAAATGAAAATGGTGAGGGATTTTGATTGAGAGAAAAAAGTTGAGTTCTTTACGATAGGTACTTTTTTTCTTTTCTTTTTTTGTTTTGGGAAGAGTTTGAGTTGGGATTGACTGATGTTGGACTGAGTTTGTTGTTGCAGACTTTTTTAGCAGCTGTAGTCAAGTGGAACCAACCCACTTATTCAGGGTCAGTAAGTCAAATGATGGAATGATGGATAATTAGATGGAGAATTGGAGCCCAAGTGGTGTATTGTTTAGAAAAATCTTCAAAATGTTTTTTTTTAGTGATTTAAAAAAAGGATATTTTGCGTTTTGGTGCTCTAAGGTTAGGGCTAATTATGAATTGGTATACCGAGGTTTGGATATTGTCATTTTGGTTACCTGAGGTTTGGCTCCGTTAGCGTTTTAGTGGTTTGACCGTTAAGTCGAAGGGTTGACTATTAAAATTGGTGACGTGGCAGTTGATTTTCAAATTTATGAATGTTAAATGTCCAATTTGGAAATTTAGACATTTAACATTCATAAATTT